>JALPQI010005252.1:0-74160 GCA_025490895.1 Thaumatotibia leucotreta | reverse complement strand
GATATTAGTTGTTCCTCCATATTTAGAAGTTTTTTTTGGAGGTCCTGGGTCAACGCGTTCATTTCTGACAATTTATATGCAAAATTTCTAGCACTCAACTGATCTGCTAACGAGCTATTCGCGCCAGGTCTGAAAATGATGATAAACATATTTAATCCTATTAGACCGACCATAAACGGACTGCTTCAAGCAGTCACTTTGTATGAGAACTGTAGCTTAAAAAGATTAGACACATCAGCCTTTTCCTGATTTTAAAATACGTGTACCTATAGTGCTTTCTATGTGAGAGAATTACTATTACAATTAGTATTCTTACTTACTTTGATCCATCACTGGTATCTTTGTAAAGTCTCCTGTAATCTTCTTTGTTCTTATCCAGCGACCTCATAAATTCTTCATTTTCGGCTTTGAAGGCTTTGATTTTTTTGACGAGAACGTTTTTCGTAATCATCTATATGCAATACAAATCAATGAAATAGGAGCCATTTTATAGATGCAAACAAGTTGTAACTATCTAAAGCTTTAATTTGTAACTCCATGAGAAAAATCATGACACTAACCGTTTGGTAGCCAAAGCTTCGTAACCAGCTTCGAAATGGGAATAAAATCCCAGTAGGTAATTAACTGGCTTTAAATCGGGACTTTACCATTACTGTGCTTTATGTGAATAAAAATTTATTCTATTCTATTCTACTCATTACCGATTCGTAACCACGTATAGTAATCAGCTTTGAAACGGGAAATAGAAGCCCGTGTTGTAAACAATATTTCCCATTTGGAAGCCAGCTACCAAATCCGGCTAAGTTATTCTCATTTCATAGCTGGCTATGAAAAATATTATTATTAACTAGGAGGGAAACCATATTATGCTCCTACTTCATCAGAATCAATGCACCAACAGTAGATAGGTAAAATAGCAAGATTTAAGAAATAACACATAACAGACTATTTGTCAAATAAATTGCCAAGGCTGTAATGGAAACCTTCGAATCGCTCCCGTCAAAAACGTTAATTTTACACTTAAATTATTGTATCAATACCAAGACTGACACTGCTCGTAAGATTATACATTATACTCGTAGTAAAAAATTGTTTTGTGGATTTCTCAAAATATTACTTTTTAATTCATTCATCAATAATACACTAGGCAGGTACTATTAATAATAAGCATAATACATGAATAAATTCATTCATAAAGTGGAAACGCATTCTGACAGCCAGCAGGGCACCACAAGGCTGTAAAATCAGTTACCAATTCTTTAGTATGTTCTAGAGTAGAGCGTCCATATCGTCGGGGATAGCAATATCGCGTAACTACCAAAGCAGATAGAGTTCAAATATCAAATAATTGACACTCAAGTAGAACCTAATTGAATTTGTTAGTTACGCGGTATTGCACTATCCCCGACGATATATTTAATTTAATCTAGCTAGAGGGCTAGGCTAAGGCTAGGTATACGGAAACTAAATTTTGAATAGTTAATTTAAAAACACAAAAAAGAATCGGTAACTGTTATTACAGGCTTGTAGATTTATCCTGCACTGCAGTACATTTTCCGTATTCATTTACATCATTCCATTCCATGTAATAATTTGCCGTGTGGTGACGGCAGTAAGAATACATTTGTCACCACCCCAACTCCTCCTGCGGGTGTCGTAAGAGTCGACCACTCTACAGGACACTGACCATTCTACAAGATTGATGATGGGCAGCACCGTCATCAATGTCATCATAGTGGACACATTATTACTGCGATCGCCAATCCGCTTGCCCAGCGTGGCGATTATGGGCATTTACCTCCTAATGCGTCTATACGCATAGTTAATAGGAGAGGCCTACGTCCAGCAGTGGACTAACAGAGGCTGATGATGATGATGATGATTCCATGTAATAAAACTACTCTGTTCTGTTTTCACTATGATATATATTATGATTTAAACTTGAACTTACTTTTTTCGACATAATGTCCTCAAACCATTCGATAATTTCCTTTCTACTGTGCAATGTTTGTTCACACGTAGAAAACATCTTATTCGGTATTTCACATA
The DNA here is from genome assembly GCA_025490895.1 of Thaumatotibia leucotreta. Taxonomy (NCBI): domain Eukaryota; kingdom Metazoa; phylum Arthropoda; class Insecta; order Lepidoptera; family Tortricidae; genus Thaumatotibia; species Thaumatotibia leucotreta. The sequence continues at coordinate 72,111 of JALPQI010005252.1, read as the reverse complement.
ACACATGCAAATCTAGAGAGGGATTTGTGTTCGCTCCGTCTGCAATAGATATTATCAAAAAAATATAATTATATTTATAAGCAATACCTATACTAACTAGTCATTAAAAACAACTGCATGCTTAGCCAAGTTGCCAATCGCTAACGCTTAGTAGCGTAGCGTATTGTAGTTTTTCCTCCCTGTCACTCATTCATATTAGTGGCACGAAGACAGTTAGCTACCTTTCGCTTACGATTGACGATTACGCGTTAGCGATTGACAACTTGTCTAAGCACCCTGGTGATAACGTGAGCCAGCTTTTATCTAATCCTCGCGCCAATTGGGCCCCTCAATCCCACATAACTCGTCATTTAAAATATATGTAAATCAACTAAAAATAAATTCATTCTTCAAATCCATACTTCGTATCTCTTTGACTGGCAAGAAAACTTTTATAAATGTGTTCTGTGTCGTTCTGCTTATCACACCAGCAACGTCTAAAGTACTCAACGTACGTACCTTTTTATATACCTACCTCTGACATCGATGACAAAATGAAGAGTACCTTTTTAAAAGGGCTTATTTCCACTTCGTCAATAGAGATTATTTCTTGAATGAAAACAGAAAAAGTAACCATTGTTGATAGAGTGGAAATAAGCTTCTTTGAAAAGACACTCTCCAAATATGACTATGAGCTTACCACTAGCTTCTGCAGCACACAGCTGTAACAGCTGCTCAGGAGGCAGCTTGGCCACATTCATGATCTTCAAATCCTCAGACGGTGGTAGCGACATTGTTTGGCCCAACTCTAACAACTCCTTATGATTTGTCCGCAACGTTGCGTACAATTCCAATAAACCTTGCTGAAAAATATTTTCCAAATTCCTAATTAACCTTTTAACCGCCGTAGTCCGATATGTCAGACAGTCAAAACCCAGCTCACTTCGCCAGTCTTGAGAGATAATAAGACAAAGGTCTGATTTGGTTTTTATGATTCTAAAGTGAGTGCATTCAAATGCAAGCTCTGATCTGCGAGACGAAAATTTTTATTCCTCCTCCTACTGAGTTAAGGCAGGTGTGAAGGTGGCTTCAACTAAAAATATGATCTACCAGTCTTCGAATCTGTTTGGTGGTAATTAAATTGAAATTACAAAAGTAACTGTGTATCTGTCGGCCGCTTGTAAGCTTAAACTACTAAAACGAATTTAACTTGTAGAGCAGATAGTGCAGCCCCTCGACACTTCATACTATGGTAAATTATGAAAGCATTTGGTACCAACATTGAGACATAAATATAATCTTATAGAATTAAAATGCCTACTGTTGCATTTTATTAGCACATAATCATACTGGCCTTCAAACTTAGACGTATTATACTTTTATTTACCACCTAAATAGGTAAAACGTCAGTGTCAGAAACGTACCGTCTAATTGTTTATTATGAATCCCGGGTTCATGTTTTATTGTGTTTTAAACAAAATATTTAAATGTTTCGTCTAAATGGGGGGCACAACAATAAGGAAATGTGAAGTGTGTTGTGTTCGGCGTGAATTAAAACGGACTTCTGGCGTATTTTTGACAAGATTTCCTCTTGATCCAGACATGTCAGTATCAAATTATTTTATCTTAGTAGCTAATTATTTTATCATTTCATTATTAAATATATTATAATTAGTAACTGCAAACGATAACAGTTACTAATTAAATAAGAAATAACTTCAATGGCAAATAAAATCTACCGTAAGATGGGGCTATTTGAGACCCAAGGGGCTTTTTGGTAACATCGAAATTAATCCATATAAATGTTCGTATGGTAAGATTTTGAACAAATATCTTATACTTGGGACCACGTATTTTCATAATATGCAATGCTAAAAAGAAATCGGGCTTAAATGCTGTTATCTCCTTAGTACCAAATAGCCCCGTGGATCTCAAATAGCCCCATCTTACGGTATCTAAATAAGGCAAGCTAATGCACAAATAGAGTGCAACATAATTTATCGATAATCGCTTTATTTCAGATGGAGATCTTTGGAGAAATTTTATTCGTTCAACGATTCTATGGCTTTGGACCATGTTTTTGAACTGCTGTATGCCGGAGTTTTAGCTCGGAAACTTAACTCCTCGCCCCTCCATAGTATAATATTTACGATTGGGCCCATACCCTACTAAGAAAATGAAATAAAAATACCTGTGCAATAAAATATATGTTTGTGTTATAGCATTATTTTATTTTACCCTTTCATTATTATTTTGTAATATAAATTCTCTATTACGGTAGGTGCAGAAAAAAATATTGCACTTTTATCGATATCGATAAACAGCAAGTGTAGTGAGTGTCGAGCTCTAGTGTTGCTTTTTTAAGTTGGTAGTATTGACATAGATTTTGTACGTTGGCACAAAGTACCTTCATAACTCGGTTTTGGGCTTGTTCGGGAGTGCCGTCTCTTAAAACGTAGTGATTTTATGCTCTTTGAGATAGTGTTGGTCGTGGGCCTGGGAAAGGATATAGGATAGTTTTTGTCGTAGAAAATTGCAGATCTTCTGCAGGGCGTAAATAGTATTGAAATACTATCATTTAGGCATATAGAAAGCTTTTACTTTCGCGATGAAACAACGTGACGTGCCGTAGAAAAGATACAAAAGTACAAACATATAACTGACGTCAACTAACCTGTGTCTCTTGAAGCTGAAGTTTTGTATTTTCGAATTTATCAATGTTCTCTTGCCAACGTTTCTTTAATTGCATTCTTTTCCTATCCTCCGCAGCAAACTTTGACTCTGTAAAATGGAGGTACACATCATTTTACACTTCAAACATACAACCGAAAAACTGTCATCAATGTATCGAGGTGTAATTAGGTGTAATCCGATCACTGATGATCGGATACGTGATCTCCGATCCCCGAAGTATTTAGATCCGTGTCTGACGTATTGGGATAGGATACGGTATCAAAACAGCTTCATATTTTCCGATCATGATACGCCACTAGCGTCCGAGTTCTTGAGCCCACAAGACCGTAAAAATCCATATGAATAGAATATTTATTACCAGAATTTTTGCGATAAAACGATGCGAGGATTTTAATTATTCTTTAGGTGCGCCGTTGTTTTTTCTAGTAAGCTACTATCGATCAAAGAGTATACTGAACATCTATCGATATTATATTGATACAAACATGATGCCGACAGTCTTTTGTTTTCCCACATACATTCAGAGTCCCATTATTGACGTAACTTACCACGTTTTGTTCCGTTACCGCCATTGATTGAGCACGCGCTACCGTCCGTGTCTCGGTCTTCTCCTGTCTGCAAAAATGCATTAAGACCAAAATATATCGTCACGTTGGCTAAGAACCTATATCTACGCAGTGGGTAAAAGTACGCAATCCCATACATTACAGTCGAAAATATATGCGTACGTTTTCCCCACATGACTCTACTAGGTGACCGAGTGTAATCCGTAGCCAGTGAGGTTATGAACAGTCAAAGACAAAATAAGGTGTACACGAAAATGTTCAAAAATATGTCCTAGTGCACTCTAATTCTGTGTAATAAGAACGTCGTAACATATTTATGAGCGGATTCTTTCGATACTTGTGCACTTGACTCAAATAGAAAATAGAAGGCATAAGCCTTTAGGGTTTTTTTCGGAAATTAGCTTCAGTTAAATTCTGTCATTTCTGAAATATCCAAATAAATCCTATCCTCCTACCGCCCAGAGGCCTATTATAAGGTCTCCTTAAACTCAAACAAATGAAACTCTACTATATTTCCAACAGAATTCATTCAAAATTCACTGGCAAATTGTATTGTCTTGGCGGCAGGAGGCTATCTTGAATCTCACGTCAACGGAAATATGCAAATAATTTAGGCCTTTTTGTAAACTTCCAAGAAGTTTTTTGAGTAAATATATTTAATTTTAATAGTTTTTTAATTTATTTATTATTAGCACTGATGACTGGGCAAAAGACCTAGAGGACGAAGCCCCAAGAGATGGTCAGACCAGATATCCGAACAGCTGGATCTTCCCATTACCACCGCGATCCATCAAGCCACAGATAGAAACAGGTGGAGGCATTTCATAAACCGCAAGTGGAGTCACGATCCTCAGCAATGGGGGGACGATTAAGAAGAAGAAGCACTGATGACGTGTGCCGTAATATGAGGGTACTTACCGGTACCTTTATCACGGGCGCCGGTGGTCGGAACTGAGCCGATATTTTCTGGAGATTCGATGGTCTCTGTCGTAGGGTTGAAAATATAACCAATTAATAGTCACAAAATTAAAAAAATCTCTCTCTCTTAAATGTGATTGTTTAGGTTCGGCTTATCGAGAGAAAGGGCCAAGGCTATACGAGTCGCCCCTAACCCTCTTAGTCTCGCCAGAAAATCAGCGCTGACCTGGGTAAGCAAACAAGAGTGTCGGGATTACCGCCTCAGCAGCTTTATACTGAGGCGGTAATCACATACCTGGGATAACTCGGGGCATTTATACGAAAGTGATGTAGCAAAATATTTTATCGACTAAAAATATATCGATGTTACTGTGAATGACAACATCAAAATGTTATTCGGCATAAATAAATATTAGGTACTTACTCTTCAGTTAAAATGAAAAATAAATTGAAACGGGTAGTTACGCGTTTATTTTAAAATAGTTTTCAAAATATACAATTAATATTAAAAAATCAATATTTAAATTGTCATTTTGATTAAAATGACATCTGCATACAAGAGGCCCGATATCAGATATGACATCGAACCTCTGTACTGTAATCGAGAATGTTCAATAAGCACATCTTTTATTATAAATATATCGACATCTTTTTAATCGATATCAAATCCCTATAACTTGCCCCCAGTTATCCCAGGTATGGTAATCACGACACTCTTTTTATCTTATTTTAGAATTATATGGTAGATAATTATGGATTTACCATGAATAAACCATTGATTCTGGACTACCGCCAAAATCGAAATTCGTAAATTTCGAGGATTTCTCTATCACTCCAACGAAGGCGTCATTAAAGTGAGACAGATACGTATAAATCCTCGAAAATCACCGATTTCGAAGTTCGCGGTTTAGCCGCTGAATCTGAATCATGTCCCATAGTTTCCGGTCTATATCTGATGTCCCATAGGCCTAAATCTGATGGCGACGGTATAATACCTTAAGAGCAGGTCTCTCTTTGCTCGGGCGGGGCTGGCGCTGGCCGTGCAGCAGCTGCGCAGGGTGCGTGGGAGGGAATCGCGTCGTGGCTGACCGCGGCCGATTTGTCTGAGGAGATTGATATTATTATTATTTTTTTCGGAAATCAATAAAAACACGGTGCATATTTAAATAAATATGCACCGTGTTTTTATTGATAAACACGGTGTATATTTAAATAAATATGCACCGTGTTTTATTGATTTCCGTTAAATTGGACAGGTTACTTGGAACATTAATAGAAGTTGCCTGGTATATAGGATTTTGTTAATTTCGAAAAAAAATTTTCGTTTTCATACATAATAATTGTAATGGTAAGTGTGAGAGAACCTTAAAAATAATTAAGATATCGGGCGACTGACGGCTGCTGACGGCACATGTCGAAATAAGTAACATTAGGATGTAATAAAGGTTGCAATACACTTGTTCAGTCATTAAACTTATTTTTTTAATAACTCAATAACAGTAAGAGTTAAAACACTAGTTTCTTTGAGAAATAGATCATTTTTGACTTCAATAAGCTTCCCTTTAATTTAACGGAAATCAATAAAAACACGGTGTATATTCATCCATGCCTTTCCTGTTAATATTTCAGGGTTTGTAGGGAACATCAGATTTTTTGTCGAATCGGATGTCGGTTCCACAGAGGCTAACGCTAGACGAGTGTAGCTTTGAGCCGCGTAATTTCGTTCGCCCCATACATTGTGTCACGAGATGATGTGACACAATCTGTACGACATAGTACATTGTGTACGACCAACTCCAAATATTACGCTCGTCTGGCCTCAGCCAAAAATTTCATCAAAATGACCTCAGACAACACAATCCTAACACAGCCAAAAATACAGTTAAGAAAGCACTGATTAATCATAATGAGTACTTAATAATGTAAAACTAATATACAGTGTGGAAATTAAACTCAGGCCCTGGGAGGAAAACCACTTTAAATCCTTAAGCTAGCTCATTTTACTTAAAGGAGACATTCCTTTATTCATGAAAAGAAACAAAACTGCATTAAAAGATTTTCTAAACTCGTTTGCCTCGCCCAGGACTCGAACAAACTAAAATAAAAAAAATGAACACTCTTCATTTTGTTATACTAATCGATAGTATTAATATTCAGGGTAAAGTTTCTCTAAAGGTGCATTCAGAACAAACGAGCATTCGCTATTCTATCCCCCGCTCTACGAAATTAACGAATCACGTTTTGTGTAACGATCGAATTTCGTACAGTGGGGGATAGAACAGCGAATGCTCGTTTGGTCTGAATGCACCTTAATAAACATTTGGTCTTAAAAATAAAAATAATCGTTAAATCTAACATCAACTTTATTTTACTATGAAACCGTTCAAGAGCTAAGGATTGCGGTAGAAAATGTTAATAGAGGCATACACCACAACACTTTGCTGAAGACTACAAGAAATGAACTTCAACGGCGACTAATGTTGTGTAGCCGGAACGACGGGGCTTATTTCGAACAATTTATCAGTTAAATAATTTAAGTGTTACAATACAAAATTGACAGTAGACATTTTCTACCGCAATTCTTAGCTCTTGAACGGTTTCATAGTAAAATAAGGTTGATATTAAATTTAACTATTATTTTTATTTTTAAGACCAAATGTTTGTTAGATAAACTTTATCCTGGATATTAATACTACCGATTAGTAAAACAAAATAAAGAGTGTTTATTTTTTTTTAATTTTAGTTGGTTCTAGTCCCGGGCGAGGCAAGCGAGTTTAAAAATATTTTAATGCAGTTTTGTTTCTTTTTAAAGATGTGTCTCCTTTCAGTAAAATGAGCTAGCTTAAGGATTTAAAGTAGTTTTCCTCCAGGGCCTGAGTTAAATTTCCACACTGTATACCTAAGCACTAACTATTTAAATTTAAAATACCTACTAGGCTAAGCTTAGGTATTTATAAAATCGTAGAATTTAGAGATTGTAGCACAGTTCCCAAATGTATGCAGAATATTAAGGAAATAAATGGTTTAATTTTTTTTAATGAACCCGCATAAAGTTAGGCCAGTGATTAAAAAAGCACTCTGTATCAACAATCAGAAAAATGTGAAAAAATGTTTAATGTCCGAGCCAGACTCTCCACGAGGAACGCGAGTGCGAGTGTGTCAACGGCTTGCTCGTGTCCTTTCGCTTCTCCGCTTTGAGTCGGTTTTTGGGGCGCCAATCAAAGTAGGCGAGGAGGTGAAGCGAGGAATCAACTAACCAAACCACATTCTCGCGATCGCTCACTTTGCTATTAACCATTGCATAGTGAGAACACGCGCTTTGTTTTTTTATATCATGGCTGAATAATGGAGTAACGATTTGTATACCACTTTTACAAGGAATCGTATCAAAGAAAACCAATAATTTAGAACAAAAAAACCATTATAACAAGTTTTTTCTATCATTTTCATATTGTAGTTAGTGCTAGTGTAGACGAATTAATGAAATAGAATGTGTGACTAGCACTCCTGCAATCTTCGCTCGCTAAGGCTCGTGAGAGCAAGAGCAAGAGCAAGGCGTCTTGCGAGAGTTTGGAACCCGGAATAACACAAAATGAGTTAATAGGGTAATAGGGCCGTTGTATCACCTCATAAGTAGGGTAGCCATCGGTCGCTTTTCTGACTGGCCGCTGCCGGGTTGCGATCGGAAACATGATTTGTGGGATTCTACTTCTTAAGCTTCCTCTGTCCCTTTTCATGTCCTCTGCGATTCCTGAGGAATTATTGATTAGTGTGGATGAATGTAGAAAATTCACCAGTAGGTATTTAATGATAGGAGATTTTAATTTTAAACTGACATTCATCTCAGAAGAAGAAACGCCGCAACAAATTTTACAATAATTGGAACACATTGTATTAAATGTATATTATTTTGAGTGGATTTTGGGAAATTTTAATTGTGCTGGCGGTATGGATTTAAATATAATAGATAAAAATAAAACTAAGCGCATCGTTTACAAAGTTTTTTACACAAAAGGTTCAAATGGGTCGAAGTGTATTCCCCACCAATAAGATAAAATAAGCACATTGTTCAATAGGCAATTAACTGGGTTTGTCGAGTTACATCTTTAGATGCTTAATCCAATCAAATTGATATACAGGGTGGTCCAAACCTTGACGTCAAAAAATTTTTTTTAGGTTCCCTACGTCATGGGCTATCAGAATATACCCCATGTATGTTAGCCGATTTTTTGTAGTTTCCGAGTTATGAATTTTTGAAAAAAGTTTTTTTAGGAAAATTTCGAATGAAGATTGATAAAAAAAAACTATTGGGTTTTTTTAATATTTTCTTTTTGTGAAAGTATTACTACAAATAAAGCATTTACTGACAAAAAAATTAGCGTCCTCACTTTGATACAAGTAGGATAAAAAATACCAAATTCAAAATTTTACGTTAAAAACGCATCAAAATAGCATGAATGTACGTAAATAAAAAAAAAATATATATATCCCAAGGATTTTTGGTAATCTAAACACTACCCTAGATCTTAAACCTTCGTAAAAGCAAAAAGAAAGTGATACTTAATGATGAAGATTTTTCGGAGTAGTCAGTCAAATAAACTTAAAAAAAACTTCTAAATTTTTAATTTAAAATAAAGTAAAATTTCGTTTGTTTTGTTGTTCTTATCAATAAACAAAGACAGAAAATACCACGAAAACTCAATTTGCGTAGTTATTCAAGTAATTTTTTACTACTTTAAAATTTTAAGCTTTTTTAAGTTTATTTGACCGACTACTCCGAAAAATTCTCATCATTAAGTATCACTTTTTTTTTGATTTTACGAAGGCTCAAGGTCTAGGGCGGTCTTTAGAATATGGAAATTCTGTGGGATATGTTTTTTTTTATTTACGTACATTAATGCTATTTTTATGCGTTTTTAGCGTAAAATTTTGAATTTGGTATTTTTTTATCCTACTTGTATCAAAGTGAGGACGCTATTTTTTTTGTCAGTAAATGCTTTATTTGTAGTAATACTTTTACAAAAAGAAACTAGTTAAAAAAACACAATAGTTTTATTTTTATTAATAAATTTCTTCATTCCAGAATTTCTATAAAAAAAAAAATTCAAAAATTCATAACTCGAAAACTACAAAAAATCGGCTAACATACATGGGGTATATTCTGATAGCTCATAACGTGAGGTATCTAAAAAAAAATTTTTGACGTCAAGGTTTGGACCACCCTGTATAATTAATAGATAAATAGTATGTTATTTTTTGGCAGGTTATTAAGTTGACTGAACCTTTTTCGAAGCTTATTACAAATCGAGATGGCAATATCCGTTTCATCCGTTTCATGCTGGCAAGTTGGCAACACCACAGTTCCTATGACGTCAGCACAATTTCCCGCTATTTATACAGATTTTCGAATCCAGCTGGCAAGCGGGCTAATGCTCAGATCATGTGAAGAGTCGTTTCTGGATGAGGAAACACCTCTTGTTAGAAAAAACTTTTTTTTATCAGTTTTACGCATTCCAATTCAGTCACAAGCATGTTACGTGAATTCTTAGAATACGTAAGTGTCGTCTCCATGCTTAACTGAGCTATGGAGCAAAGACATGGTAAAATATAGTAATCGTACTAACCGGGCCTCCGCCAATGCGGAGAGTACTGAAGAGCCTCTGTCTCATTGGCTTTTCACGCAAAATGAAAAATTGCAGGACATCGGTTAAATATTATAAACAATTTTTAATTGTTCTTACCCTCAACTGCTGACAATGGCTGTGACGGAGGACTTCGTAGGTAATCCAACCGACTAGATTTCATATTCGTTTAGGTGAACAAAAATTTTGCCCTTAAGGCGGTCCAAAATATTCTGATCTCATATTTCACCCCCGATCTGACTGATTTATGACGGATGTTCTCATAGCCGCAATAACAAAGATAAAAAGACAGCCAGTACGTAAAATATATTATGCTTTAGAAATTATTTTTATTGAGAAGCAGAGACGACCAATAGAAATTAGAGTAAGCTTATACAAACAGAATATATCTTACCACTGGCACTACCTTACAAACCAAATTTCAGCAAATGTCAAACCTTCTTGCAAATAACAGTAATTTAAAAAGGTTGTAAATATTTTATAAATTAAATGCCGGCTTGTAACAGTAAAAAGTTAACACATAAACATTTTGAAATTCAGAACTTCACTTTGACATGTTACCTATAAGACTACATTGTACTGGAAAATAAATTATCAAAATCTCAATCAGTATTTATAACTAAAGTCCTTACGGACTACAAAATTTGCCACCACTAGCAAAACCAACGCAGGCGTCTTCAAAATGGCCACGAAACCACAGAAGGACAAGTCTCGTAAGTTTTCATACTCGTCATAAAACTAAATAAAACTAGCAGGCCTGTGGCTTAAGATGGTCCCGTTTTACCCATTTATCACATTCGCACTTGCATACCTTGTAAGAACTTGACGGCAACGCCAACAAGCGATTAGAAGCGGTAACATCATACAAGCCTAAAGGGCGTAACATTTTATAACTCATATTATCGTACAGAATCTTCCCCTAGCTCAGAAACAGGGTCGAAAACTTTTATATATTTGTGGACGGTGTATGGTGTGGAAGTACACTTGACAATCCGGTGTAGTTTTGATTGAATCGAGCAGGCTTCATTGTTGTATAAGTAGATTTCATAGAGAATAGCTTTTTAACTCTCATAAAAATGTATGTGGGCATTTTCGCGAGAAGAGACCCAAAAAATTTTTTAAGGTAGGTAAATTTAATGTTTTTCCTACTCAGAATAACGAGTTCTTTCAATCTAGGAGAAAAAAAGTACAAGAAAAAAATGGTCCCACATTTTTCATACATTTTACATGCTCTCCACTAGACGTGTGCGCCGATGTCAAAATGGTCGGCGGCGGCGTTTGCCAAAAAGTCGGCGGCGGCGGCGTGATTTCGGCGTAAAATCGGCGTGAAGGTCACGTGAATATAAAAGCGGAATTCGATCGTATTATTTGTTATAATTGAGATAAATACAATATAAATGTTCAATAAACACCACCAATGACCACCTTAACCACCATCTGATCAATAGATAAGAGTTTTCTCTTCCGATCATGTTCTAAAGCTTGTCCACGAAATAAAGTAGCCATCGTAAAATCAGTCTCCCCTGTTACACAATAGTCCCATGTAGTTCTAACAGCCATAGGACCGTAAATTGATTCTTCTGTTTTATGCTTAACAATCCAATATCCAAAAGCATTCGCTTAAAAGTCGTCAAAATCAAAATAGCTTCAGATAATGCTTAATGCAAAAGTTCACACCCAAAAAAGTGCGATCTTCCGCACCGATTTCAACAATGTTAGACTTGAAATAGTTAATTAAAATTGTAGACACGAGATTCACAGTTTATTATAGTATCGATATTGTAATTTAGTTAAAACTTATTGGGAAACTAAATGACCCAAAATGGTAAAATAAGAAGAAACACTGCTAAATTCAGAAATTTAAATAAAAATTCATAATTATGGAGATATTCATATAAATATCAAACACAGCGTCCGAGAAGAAAGACAAAGAGCTCTTCTTTCTAATAATATCCATGCAAAGGTAAGGTCTCATTAAAAAAATGTATTATACGGCAATGTCTACTTTATTTCATGGACAAGCCTTAACATAAATAATATGTATTTCCAATAATAACTTAGAAACTTCATGATGCCAGATAAACTTATACGAATGATTATCGTTGCTACTGGTGTAAGTAGGATGCGGGTCAAAGTAGGCGGAGAGTTGACGGACGAGTTTGAGGTCGTTGTTGGTCTTAAGCTGTTCAACTTGGCTCTCGAGCACGTCATACGAAGAATAGAAGGGCTAGACGGCGGAGTCATGTTGAACGGTCTGCATAAGATAGTTGGGTACGCGGATGATCTCGCCTTGCTTGGAGAGAACAGGAGGACTGTTATGGAGAGGGCTAGGGCCATTGCGGAAGAGGGCTTGCCAGTCGGACTCAAAATCAGCAAGGAAAAGACCGTGTATCTGCACATGCGGAGGCACAGGGACGTCCTGGACCCTAGAGAGGACCTGAATGTGGATGATGTATCCTATCAAGGGGTAGAGAAGTTCAAATACCTGGGCTGCGTGGTAAATGACACAAACTGCAGGGAAGAGGAGATTGAACTTCGCATCCAGGGCGCCCTTAGATGCACAGCAGCTCTCCATAAGGTGTTAGTGTCCAGGATCATGCACCAGTGGACCAAGATTCGCATTTACAAGACTATCATTAGACCGATCTTAATGTATGGATGCGAAGCGTGGACGCTCACCTTAAAAGAAGAGAATAGTTAAGCTCCTTGTTGCAGAGAGAAAAATCATCCGCAAAATTCTCGGACCTACCCAGAGACCTGACGGTAGTTGGAAAATTCGAAAAAACCAAGAGCTGGAGGACATCATTTCTGATCTGAGCCCAACATCATTGGCGAGATTAAATCCGCAAGGATTCGCTGGCTCGGACATGTGCTTAGGATACCAGTTGGCAGAGCGGTGAAGAAGGTCTTCCTAGGACGAACGACCCAGTGGACGCAGACCGGTTGGTAGGCCAAGATACCGCTGGAAAGACGAGGTGGAGAAGGACCTACGCGCCCTGAAATCCCTGAATGCAGAGAACTGGGAGGAGATCGCACAGAACCGGGCATTGGCGCCAACTCTTATCGGAGGCCAAGATCCACTTTGGGCGCTGAGCTAGCGGAGTAATAATAAGTGGGCTTTGACTAACTCTATTCATCTTCGTTAAGTGATAATAATAATGATACAGTATTATCTGCCGATGGACATTAGGTCCCCAAATCCCAAAATATGATCTTATCTTATTTGCGGGGCCAAATCCCCTATGATGGCATGCCTTAAGGATAAATACTGCGCAGCCCACATCCAATAGATTCCATCTATCTTTGCCAGGTCATCGGTCCATCATATTGGGAGCTTTCCTATGCTGCGTCGACAAGTTTATGCTTGCCTTTAAGAAATCGCTTGCCTCAACAGTAATTTTGCGAGCAATATCTCCAGCCCACTGCCACTTCAGGTAGCACATTTCTACGGCTCTGAACATGCCTATTTTAATCTCGTAGGGAACTCCTCTTTCTATCAATTAAATAGCTCATTGAGTGATCTTTTAAGCCCACAGTTACCTACCACGTTTTAGAGCCGTAAATAGCACTTGGCCGTCAATTTCGTTTTGGAATATACTGCGGGATATTGAATTAAAAGATATTGTGCTGTCCGGCACTACTTTACTATTGACCTTTTTCTCAAAGTTAGATCCACCCAACTGGACTAGATGTCTTTCTTCGGTACACCTATTCGTCGACTTTGAGCTTCTATCTTGACTGGAGTTTGTATCACAAATTCTAGATATTTCATATGGTCTTCGTTGATCTTCGTTGTATCTTAAGCTCAACGCATTCAGGGGCTTTACAGACTCAAATTCTCCAAGGTTTCAGTCATAATTACTTTATAGTCGGCTAACCGAACGTGGGTGATATAACTGATATACTCACTATTCATGTTGATGACAAAGCCCTTTCCAGACCAAAATCTTGAAGACATCTCTAAAAGTAACCAAAAACAGTTTTGACATACGGCAAAGGCTACGGGTACTCCTCGCTGTAACGACATGGGTTTCGAATACCGGTCTTGAAGACGAACTGGACGCTACAATATAAGTACCGGTAGTCTACTTGGCTTATTTGTTCTACTGTTTGTTGGTTACTTGTTCTTTTGACACATAGCCCACAAACTTGGAAGACCTGCAAAAACTTATTATCTCAGGAAAGTTTAAGAGGAAGAAACCCAGCCCCATGCACTGGACAGACTGGATCCGCACCACATTCAACATTCAGGTCGCTGAAGTGGTCCACGCTGCCAAAGATCGGGGCCGTTGGCGGAAGATCGTAAAAGTGAAATTGATGACTTGATAATCACGACCCCCGGCATCGTGGTATCGGCACAAGGAGTAAAAGTCTACTTGGTACCGCTGGAAATAGTGTATAGTATTTGTTTGTGAATAAGAGGGTAACCCCTTATTCATAAACGTCTCGATCGATTCAAATGCTTCATACGAACGTTAACCAGAGAGGTAAGTTATACCTCTCGGTCTTCTGTATAAACTGACGTTGCTTGTGCAAAAACCGAAACCGGCTTGTTCGGGAGGCTGGATGTCGTCGAGACTAAGTATCTACGTGTAATGTGAGTGATAACACTCGATAGGCTGATATTTTATTTCCTGTATAAGAGCATTATGTAAATACGTAAAGCAAATACAAGGCTTAGTATTTAGTAATTAACCCATAAGAAATAAGTCTGTTATTCAGTCAAGGCCACGCCGATTTCACGCCGACCATTAGTCGGCGGCGGCGGCGTGGCGAAAAAGGTCGGCGGCGGCGTGACGCCGGCGCGGCGCACACGTCTACTCTCCACTTTGTAACCGCTGTACAAAGTGTTTGAAAAACGGTTACGTAATAGAAATAAAAATTTGGGACACTTTTTTTTCTTCTAGTAGGATCGAAAGAGCTCGTGATTCTGAGCAGGAAAAACATAAAATTTACCTGTTTCAGAAAAATAAGTTTTTGTATCTTTTCTCGCGAAAATGCCCATGTTTGTGACAGATATGCCGACACCCAAATTCGTGCCACGGCCGACCGCCGCGTCGATTGCGCGTGCGGCGCTCAACGCCACCACTCGCATGCCCCAGCCGCGAACACCTTCTAAACCTCTTGCTTCACCAACTTCAAAGGTATATAGTATTTTACATATAGGTACCATAATAGTAAAACCTATGTTTCTTATAAATTTCCGTACCCATTTTTGGGCAGCAGTCTCCAAGTTTTACCAGTATTACCTAGATATCATTCTGTGCCCCTAGTGAAAAAGGGCAGAACTCCCCGAGGTTTGTGAAAAAGGGTATAAGTATATACCTACACTCAACCAATTACCATTAGGATGGGTTTGTTTTATAGTAACTGTACTAGAAGGGCAAGGTGTTCCGGTCCGACACGCACTGAGTAAAGTTAGTAACAATGAATAAGGCTCTGACTGAAAACCAGCGTTGCAGTCTACCGGTTGCAATATTTGCTGAGTTTAGCCCCTATTTTGGTATCACAGCATAGTATTAGTAAATATAAATTTAAGGATGCAATGTATATAGTTTATTTTTGTTATACATTAATAAAAAATTTCTATGTCTATGTCTAATTGGAAGATTGGAACCTCAGGCCACTCAGGAATTATGTTAAAGTGACGCTGTAAAATGCAAATGGTAAGAAATCTCTTACTACTTGTCATTTTGACAAGATTCTAGAGTAGCTTAGAGTTCTAATTGGTTGACTGTACATCGTTTTCCAAACTGGCTGGTGAGTTATAGGTATAGGCCGGTTATAGGTAACATAGCAGGGCATAGTCTTATCTCAATATAAGTCCTTCAAGTAGAGTGGTGATGAATTTAAAGTAAACATCATCGCACCCACATTACGTTGCAGAGAAAACCTGGTATTCAAAGAAATCTACAGTACCTGCATGACAGTGATGCAAAGGCAGATACACAATTGGATGCAAAAATTCAAGAAAGGTTTAACATTGACAACAAATCTTATGATGTAACGGAACAAGAGGTATCTTCTATCTTCTTTTTATTGGTTTAAAAACATCTGTTAATTAAACCTTTGAAAGTTAATTCAACCATTTATACGTCTTAGGAGATGATCCAGCAGGTTTCACTTGATAGGCCGTTATCAATATCAGAAGATTTGCAAGAATACCCTGATCTTGAGATAGTGTCACATCTGGACTGCGGCGAATCATTAATTGGTGCGTGCGTCCTTCTATTTATTATTTCTCTTTGGAAATGTACTAAATATTATTTAATGTGTACTCGCTCACGATATAGAGCTTCCCTATCATTGTCATTATTCAGCTCACAATTCTTGACGTCTTTAACGGAGCCCACCAAACATTCATGTTTAGCTTTCCCTTAGTGCCTTTCACTTTCACGTTTAGTGTCTATTCCTCTTATTACATCAGTCACATGACTTTCATTACATTAGTAAATTATGAAATATTTGATTGCAGATTCTATAGACATAGCAAGCACGCCATCGATAAGCCAGCCGCAAACTCCAGCAGCGAGCCGCCCTCAAACTCCCAAGAATGCAACTAGGACCCACACGGGCACTAGGCCGAATACTCCACACAGCACAGTTGGCTCCATCCGTTCCAGCAGCCCGGGTAGTCGACCCACCACGCCTCGCAAAACTCAACACTCCAATCCACCACCTAAACCGGTGTCTGAAAACCTGCCTGCTACCACAGAGATCGATGATAAAGATGTCATGTCTGTTTACTCGGTGAAACAGAAACAATTCCATCAATTGAAGAAGGAGTTGGATATGAAACAAGTAACATTTGCATACATTATTGTTATTACTTGATTTTTTCTTGAATCTTCTTAGCATAAGTTAGCACTAAAGTTCTCATTCAGAAAATTAATTCATTCTTAAGCTATTATTTGATAGACCGACCCTTAACCTGAGTAAAATGTCTGCAAAGTGCCCGTAGACATTTTATTTAAGTAGTTAAAGAAATAATATTTTCTTCGGTTACCGTGAGGATTACACATGAAATAAAACTATGAAAACGGATAAACTCGCGTATATTAACTCATCCGCAGACCACGAACCCTGTAAAGTGTTTGAAACGTCGGAATGAAGTTAAAATTAGTTAATATACGCGAGTTTATCCGTTTTCATAGTTTTATTTCATAGTTAAAGAAAATTATGGGCGTAATTGTAATGGTTTTAATGTACATTGTATCATGGATTGTTTTATCGAGACTAGCAATTATTGTACATTAGTAATCGTAGATGGAATCCTAAAAAAAAGAAACAACGACTTCGCTATTATGAGCTAAATTTGCTTCCGCAGCAAGCGGTTCTAGAAGCGTTCGACAACTTGCGCGGTCTGCGCGAGCGCCTGCCGCGCGAAGGGTCGGGCGGCGGAGAGGGCGGGCTGCAGGAACTCCTGGTCTTCAACGTGGCAGACTGGCCGGCTGAGGAGCTGGAACAACTGTACCGGGAAGCGGACACTGAGGGAGCGATGCAGCTTGTTGAATCCATGCCTCTTGGTAAGCTAGTTCCCCAATAGCGTATTCTAGAAGCGTTTGACAACGGGAAGGGGTCGGCAAGAGCTCCTAGTCTTCAACGTCACAGACTGGCTGACTGAGGAACAGCTACCGTGAAGCGGATACTTAGGGAGCGATGCAGCTTGTTGATTTCTTGCCTATTCGTGAGCTAGTTCCCCAGTTAGGTGTTCAAGAAGCCTTCAGCAACGGGGAGGGCTCTACAGGATCTTCAAATTTGTTGACTGGCCCCTTAGACGGCGCAGTTGGAATAACTTTACCATCAGCAGCAGGGAATCAATAGCATGCCTATGCGGCAATAATACTTTACACGAATGCTGCAAAAATCGAATAAGTCATGTTGACTATTGCTGGTTGGATACTGTTCTTCGACCAAAGTGGAATGTATTAACTTCAAGTGGGGACTGTTTTAGTTAATGTTGTTTACTTTAGCCAATACATTAACTTTTAATAAGAATCAGATATGTTTCCGCATGTCATGAAATAAATCTAAATCATTACGGAATTAATTAATGAATCCGAAATGGTCGGCGATTGGTCCTGTAGAATTGAGCTGTAAATAATTTGCTTACAAATAATTCTAGGAAACTATCCCAACAGTGGATTTATAGTTATTTTAATCTTTCAGAAGAATCAAATTTCAATGAAGTGGAAGCCAAAGTAATCAAGATTCCAGAACAGTTCGCAGATCTGTGTCTTCAAGCGTTCGCGGCACGACAAGAGCTCATAGATTGGGTCAAGGATCTCGTGCTGCATATTAATAACGTAATGTTTCTTTGCAAAATATTAAATTTAGTAAATTTAATAATGCGTATGTAGATTTTGCAAGTGTGATGTGATGTATTGTGGCAAACCATTAAACATTATCGGTCTGCAGGGCTATTGCTTTAATAGCATCCGCCATGACATCCCCCCCCCCCTTTAGTTCTTGGAGTTCAAAGAAAAGGTTACTGGAACTATTTCCTTAAGTTTAAATTAAAAAAATAAATAAAATATCTTGGGACATCTTACACAAATCAACCTAGTCCCACGGTAAGCTCAACGGTAGTTGTCATTTAAGTGTTTGGTTATAATAGTCAATTCGCTGCCCCAATCTAACAAGGTTCTATCTATATTGCACTTTTATCACCTTGAAATGTTAAAATTGTCATATTGACACTAAGCTTTAGATTGAATTGCCCCGAAAAAGTAATACAGAAAACTGTAGTATTGGCGCAGCGAATCGTCAGGACTTTTTCTTATCTGGTTCCAAAATTATGTGTTCTGTTTATTTCAGCCACAGGAATGTGGCGAAGGTGAGACGCTGCAGAGAATCGCCAGTTACAACTCTCAGGGGATTCAGCTCTGCGAAACTCTAAAGGAACTTAAAGAGCAAGCCGACAGTGCGGTGGACAGAGTAACATATGTGACCAAGTAAATAACCGTTGCTGAATTAATCGAAATTCTTAAATTTCGAGGTTTTTTTTCTGTCACTCCAACGAAAGGCGTCATTAGAGTGACAGAGACAAATCCCCGAAATTTGCGGATTTCGAAGTTCGCGGTAGGGCCGCGTGTTTAAATGTATAAACGTCCGTAAAGCTAACTGTTCGTTTGTAGTTATCGGTCAATTTGATAATTGGCGTTAGGTAGAACGGAACATAATAAATTAGCTCATTCAAAAGTCATCGCACAGCATCATGCTTGATAATGGAAACCTGGGTGCCGTTTCTCAAAAGCTTTTAACTTTTAAGGCAAGTGGAAGTCCCTCTTTAACACCATTAGTTAGATAAGGACTTCCGCTTGTATTAAAAGTTAAAAACTTTTGAGAAATAAGACCCTGGGCTCAAAACAGTGTAGGTATGTTTTAGTGTAATATTAGAATGTTATCGAACCGGGTTACTCACGGAATTAAAGTCAATTGCTTCAACATGTTTCCAGTGTGGAATCCAATAACCTTTTGGCGTCATGCATTTTTCATCGAGCGTGCCTGTGTTGCAACCTATACAAAATAGCATCACACAGATCAGAGCATGCATTTGAATGGGACTAATTTAATCAGACCAAATCAGACCTATAGAGTATTATTGATCAGACTCCGGCGGTCAAAAGATTACGAAGGTCCTCATCCGGAGGATCCTCTACCAAAGCCCGAAAACTGATGTGTACCCTGTTCGATAATACTATTTTAAATAGAATTGTAATGTTCTCTTTCCAGACAAGTATGGAAAGACCACAACGCACTCATTAGTGTTGGGAAACTTTTGGTCCGCGACGTGAATCGTCTTAAGCAGAATCTGGAGACGCAAAATAACGTTATCGATAAAATGCGGTCACAAATACAAAGTTTACAAAATGAAACTAGTAATATAGAGGTAAGAGTAGATGTCAAAAAGGTCGTATGTAAAAACTGGTTGACATGACAAGGCATATATACAAAGATAGATGTCATTAATTCCGTTAATTCCACCGACTCTTGAAAATCGACTTGTAATGTGATAAGTACAAAATAGGTAATTTTTTACAGGAGTATCAACAAGAATTGGAAGAAGAAAGAGCAGCGAAAAATATGCTGAAAGATAAACTTGTAAATTCGGAAAACCAATGTCGGCAGGCTCGGATTCGGGTGACAAAAATGGATCGTCAGCTTCGCGAAGCTGAAGCTAGCATTGCTACTTTAACGGGCACTGTCAAAGTGCTTGAAGATCAGGTATTTTCGTTTTGTACGTGCGACTGACTCCACCGGGGTAAATATGAGATAAAAACAATGCCGATATAAAATAGTACATTTCTTAACTAGTGCGGGAAAACTTTTTTTCGACGAGGGTGAAAGTTGGAGCCCGAGTGAAACGAGGGCGACAATCACCCGAGTTAAAAAAAAGTTTTTGCACGTGTAAGGGACGATTTTTTTCATAACGAATGCGTCAAAAAGAGAAATTACCGCGCGCGAAGCGTGCGCAATGCGCAACTTTCGTTTTTGCGCACTAGTTAGGAAAATAATATTTTTTGGGCCTCCGTTATCCAGTCTGTCTGTAGTGACTGTCACTAGATATGAAACTAAGGGTCCCGAGTTCGAATCCCGGTGAGTATATCTTTGCGATCACAAACATCTGTACCTTAGTCATGAGTCATGACTGGTTAAAAACCAGTTGAAGAAGTGCCTATTTATATGCATCTTAACTATTATATATACCTATATCATGGCTTACAGTATACGACAATAGGTCTTATTGTATAAAATTATCTCATAATGTTTAGATGTGTTAGGTTTAAGACAGGCATTTCTACAAAAAAATAATACCGTCTAAAACCGTAATTGACGTGAGAGGAACAATTTTTCAAACCTTCTATTCCGTCATTAGTCTGGGTGGTTGAAGTTCTGGACAATTTCTAACGTTTGATTTATCCTCTTCAGTCTAAACAAAGAGAGGCGCAACTAGAAGCTCGGGCCAGGAAAATGAGAGAATCACTCAAAACTGGTGAAGTGGCTAGTGGTCATTTGGCACAGAAGCGTGATGCTTTACAAGTGGAGTAAGTATACTAACTTATTTACTTCGACTCCAACTAGCTGTTAGCTGTTCTGTGTAGAATTTGGCTAACGCTATCTCGAGGATGTATTTGTTTTATGCTATGATAGAATTTATCATACGTCCTTCCCAGGTATCAGATCTTCTCAACACCAAATTTTATAACAATTGGTTCTGTGACATAAGCGTGAAAGCGTACTTAACAGACAGGCAGACCCATATTCGCATTTCTAATATTAGTAATATCAAACAAAATAATAATAATATTGTGTTACGTCGAATTCCTCTTGTAGTTAGTATTGGTTACAGTAACAATTTTAATTAACAGAGTAACAGATCTGAAAAACCAGATTGAAAAATTATCAGCTCAGTACGGTGCCACTATAAAAGATTTAGAGAAACGGTTAAAAGAGACTAAATCGTCATTGGAGAAACAGATTCAGTTATGTCATGAAAAAGATGCTGAATTAGCTGCTGTTAAGAATCAAGCATTAACAGATACCAATGCCACAGTCGAGCAGCTGCAAGCTAAAATAACGGAATTCGAAAATAAGAACGGTACGTTTAAGGGTTTTTATTAACACTCGTTGCCACTAATATCAATTGAATAAAAACTTCCCTCGGACCCCTCAAAATCGTGATTTTGTAGCGTTAAAAGTAAATTCCAGGAAAAACTCTACTTTGTCGGAAGCTTAACGGCTATGACAGCTACCTCAGAAATATATGGAAACTGCAAACACCAAAAATTTTATTTCTTAGATGTACTCGCAGAACGGCGTCACTTACTAGAGTCTCGTGGAATCTTTTTTCAGAGTGGTCCATATATGGAGCATGTTGCTAGAACGTATTACATTATTTCTTCTAACACATGGTGATATTGTATCCCTTGACATTTGATCCCATTCCAGTCAAACGCTCGTGATCTAATATATACCTATTCCAGCCCACGACGGTGCACCCCGACAGCCAAGTTCCCGAGAGACGGAATTGTTGGCAGAACTGCAAGCGACAAAAGAAGCACTGCGATTGGTCGAAGAAGAAGTAATAGTATTCAAACAGGAGAAAGTTCGATTCCTGGAAACGCTTGCAAAAATTGCTGTAACTACCCTTTCTCCAGAATTACTTTTATTGTTTTGACCGCTTATGAAAATGTACGTAGTATGACTGCAAATTTGTTTTTCAGTCCTATTTACCACCTGATACATTTTTTTCTGGTGAACGACAAGGTGATAAGATCTCAAAATCGAACATACCCCTAATTTTTGAATCATCTTAGAAAAAATATTGAAATGCCATTGTTTTAGGAGTCAGACGACAAAGTAGGGATGCAACAAAAATTGGCAGCAGAACTACTCAGCAAGGAGGAAATTGTAGGCAAGCTGCAGGTCCAAATGAGGGATTTGGCCAAGAATAATAAATTACTGTAAGTTATCAATATTGGAGTCTCGCAAGTACATCTGAGAACATATTTTGAATATGGGTAGCTCTTTCTAACCGATGGATATTTCAGTACGCAGAAAGTCGGTCACTATGAACAGTATATTCAAGTTTTACAAACACATAAATCTGGGACTACTGATTTAGAAGAAAGTAACGAAGATTTCCAAA
This sequence comes from Thaumatotibia leucotreta, assembly GCA_025490895.1. Classification (NCBI taxonomy): domain Eukaryota; kingdom Metazoa; phylum Arthropoda; class Insecta; order Lepidoptera; family Tortricidae; genus Thaumatotibia; species Thaumatotibia leucotreta. Next base: position 49,660 of record JALPQI010005252.1, on the reverse strand, counting down.
AAGAGGTAGGTGCTCTTCAAAATATTTTAACGGCTACGGATATGTGACTTCATAACACTACACAGAATTTATTTAAATATCAACTCTGCTCAAATTAACTGAGATACAAACATAAATGATTGCTTTATAATATTTTTATCCATTTGTTTGCGCATTAACCAAATAATGAAAAATTACTTATCATGACAGATCCTAGACTTGCGGATGAAGCTCCTGGTAGAAGTCCACAAGAACGAGGAGTTGACGGAAGCGCTGGCAAAGAAGGACCATCAACTTGAACAGCAGGACAAGACAGCGCGAGCCCAGGCAAGAGTCATCAAGGTGACATATAGACAATCCTCTTTCTAATCTTAGGTAGTACTGAGTAAAACCAAAATAATAAGCCCCGATACCATCTCACTTGGTATACTACTGCTCAAGTTATCAAATTACTCAGCATGTAATTTTTATTTTATTTGGAACATTGAGAAGGAAAATGATATGATTAACAACTAAAGTGGCCCAGTGCTGTCGTGCCTTCCACGCCAAAAACACCTAAAAAAGTTGCCATGGCGGACGCTATAAATGCTATCGGCCTGCTATCAGGCCTGCTACCGCGAACACAGGCCGTAGCAGACCCCATACGGTGCATTATTATTTTATCTTAGTCATTATATGAGATATTGTCGTGTAGGCAATATCCTGATATTTCTGATCATAAAACTAACGATGTCATATGAAGTTAAGTGTCAATAATTTGAAATCTAGGTACTTATTTAGGATAGGCATTAACTTTTTGACCGCCTGAGTCCAGTCCAGCTCACCTGGCCTTCGTCTGATAAATAAGACATAAGTTTTTATAGAGAAAAAAATTGTCCCATTCAAAAGCTCTGAACTGTGTGGTGTAATTTTATATTGATGGAATTGATGGGGACTCGAGAGCTCGCTCAGTGAAAAAATCTCAGGTGTCAAAAGGTGCATGCTGTCGGTGGCAGAACGGTTTTATTTTTTATTCTGTATTGCTGCGGTATGCGGCAGGTGCGAGAGGAACTGATCAACATGCTGAAGAATAAGGAGACGGAGCAAACCCGTGAATTGTTGGCGTTGCAACAGGACCTCGAGCAGAGAATGAAAATTGTAGACGAAGTGAGACACTGTTTTTTTTTAATTATGTTGATGTAAAATTCTCTTGGCTGCTTATGTTATCAAATTATCACATCTAAGTACTATAATATACCATTCATAACCCTTAACCCTTCTCTAGGCATTACACTATATCGACCACATAAATGTCAATACAATGTAAACGTTATCATATGAATATAAACTTAAGTTCGGACTATAGGGATACGTGACTCATCTTAAAATAAATCACCGGAGCATACCTAATTTGATTTACAAGAATCATATTGTCCATTTAGTTCGAAAGCTTTAACTTGACTGCGGAAATAATTTTTCGAAAATACAGGTAAACAGATGTGTGGTGAGTTGGTTATAGCAGTAAGAATACATTTGTCACAACCCAACTCTTCCCATGAGAGTCGTACCTACGAATCGACTAAGGGATTGAAGTGTCATCTCATCAAGTCATCACCGACTATTTATTTATCTAAAATTGATGATGGGCAGCAGCGAAATCATAGTGGACACACTACTGCGATCACCAACGCGCTTACCAAGCGTGGCGTTTATGGGCGGCATGGGCATTTCTTAATGCATAATAACGCATAGGCTGAGGACAAGCCGTTGTCTTCGATAGGCTGATGATGTGATGTGATGTGATGTGACAGGTAAACAAGCAGATCGCAGCGAAGGCGGCCGAGATCCAGGAGCTGTTCGCGACGCTGGAGAGCAAGCAGCAGCAGATCCACCGGCTGGAGAAGATCGTGCTGATGCTGGAGGAGCAGCAGCGGCGGGCGCAGGCGCAGCGCACGCGGCATGAGGAGAAGATTGCTGCGCTCGAGCACGAGCTAGCTGCAGGGTGCCGGCGGGAACGGTTGGTGTTTTGTTGTAATCCTGCCTTTTCGCTTTTTGCCAAATATCACTTGCTACCACCTTTCGCAGATGATTCACTAGGTATACCAAGATTTACCAAATGATTGATTATGATTACTTGCCAACTTTCTTTTGGCCGTTAGGTTAGGTTAGGTTGGGTTGGAACATGATAATTTGCGAAAGATGCATCTGCGTGACGTTACAGTTGGTAAATGATCTTTTGGCGAAATTAAATTCTGCGCTATTTTGGTTGGGAAGTGATATTCGGCAAAATTACTTCCGGGGATAATTTAAGAGAAATGTTTTTTGGATTCTACAGTCCCAATGGTATAGATACTACATATATCCTACGGATGTTGGTAGCCGCTTAGCTTAGTGCTGGGACCCGTTTCTCGGAAGCTTGTAACTTGTAATACAAGTGGAAGTCTCTTTTTAACACTATTAATTAGATAAGGACTTCCGCTTGTATTACAAGTTACAAGCTTTCGAAATTATGCCCCCGAAATAAACTTACATGATGTAGCTTCCATACTTTTCTCAAGGAAGTAAATTTTTCTCTTTTTTTTCCAGAAAGTTCCTGTTCTTCTGAAAGGACTATTGGTCGAGCCGTGAAAGTGCTGATTTAAATTTATTGTTAAGAAATAAACGTCTGAAATTCGAAATTAAGTGCGAGTAGCTTACGAAAGTTCTGCTTCGCCCAGGCCTTTAAATGTGAAGATTATGGCGAAGCTGGGCACATACGACGCAGGGAAAATTGGACATTGGACACAATGCCAATAAATATGTGACCACAAGCATTAGATCACTTACAGTGGTAAAGAATCCAGTGACCATTTTTGAAGATAAACAACGCGAAAACATTTGCCTGCGGAATATTACCACGAATCTTAAAAAGTACTTCAATTAGCATTTCTCACATATTGCTTACTTATGGTTGAAATTCACGTTCTCTTATGAGATCAAAAATAAACCAGTTTGATGGACTGTTATTTTGTTCTTATTTTATTGATTATTTTCTCCTACAATAAATTCAGAATTTAGCGCCTCTGCTATCTTGCACTGTTTCGTTGTGATCGAATGCATGATAGCGATGACATCCCCTTAACGGCAATGCGCGAGACGCCACAGGAGTGTTTAGGGATTCGGTCACTTAAGGCCACTTCCTCTATTGTCCACTGTCCTAGTTCGCCCATATCCTTGAACGACCACTTCTCTTTTCGTACATTTCCTAGTTCGTCCACTTCTTTTTTCGCTCACATCCTTGAACGACCATTTTTCTTTTCGTACATCTCCTTGTTCGCCCTCTTCTATTATAGCCCGCATCCCTGACCGACCACTTTTCTTTTCGTTCATTTCCTTGTTCGTTCAATTTTTTTTTGGGATATTTTACAAGTGGCCAATCGAAGTGTTCGTTCAAGGAGGTAGTGTAATCTAGTAAATATAAAAATTCAAAAAAATGTTCTGTACAAAAAAAATGTAGCAGGCATTTTGGATAGTTTTAAAAGTGGCCGTTTGAATGAAATGGACGTTCATGAATGTGGTCATTCCATGCACGTGGCCTTTCTAGTAATATGGTCGTACGAGCGTCGTGGTGTTAAATTTGTGGATATTCAGGGATGTGGGCATTTCAGGCACGTAGCCTTTTTATTAGTATTATGGTCGTACGAGCTACATGGACGTTCGGGGATGTGGGGATTTCAAGCAAATGGCCGTGAAGGAAAGTGGCCGTAAGTGACCAAATCCGTGATTAGGGATTAGCAGAGGGGGTTGCAAGAGGAACGAGTCTCACATACCGCCCCCACAAATGGGCCTAACCAGCCGGCAGCGGTGACGATGAGAAACGTTTTCTTCTCTGCGATAACAAAAAAAAGCTCAGTTAGGTTAGCTCAGAGCTGGGTTACCTCACAATTAGGTTAGCACAGCGTTAGGTTACCACAGATATGGGTTTGTTCAGAGTTAACCTTTTGGATGCCAACGACAACACCAAAGACCGATATATAAGTCTAGGTCCACAAAGAAAAATATAGACTCACCCGCATGTGATGAAAATTCAATTTCAGTTAGGTATGATTATGACATTTTGTTGACGAGGCGTCTGAGTGATAGCTCTTGTATTTGATGTGGTTGCCACCAAAAGGTTTAATTAGCTCAGAGTTGGATTAGCACAGGGTTTTTTCGAAGACCATTTTATTTCCGATACTTCTCTTTACTTTATAGTTTGACATATAAGGTACACTCTGCTAAGATCGGATGACCGCAATAACTACTAAAATAGTATTTTTTTCTTTTTATATTATGCATATTATGCATTTTACCCCGCCCGCCCCTCTCGCTATTAAAAAAAAAAAAAAAAAAACGACGACAATAGTATGCAGCCCGCTCAGCCGAATCAGTCGGAATCAGAAAGTGTTTTCATTTCGAGAATTTTTGTAGATGCGATCTAACAGGAAGCTATGTACCTTCTTCTCCTTACTTTAGAGTTGAAATTAGATACTAGTCCGATCTTAAGCCAAGAAGGTTTTTCGGGTGTCTTGAAAAAAAATTAGTGTAAGTTTGAGTGTCGATTACTCCTAAATTATTCGGCTGAGCGGCATCAAGTAAATTTATATTGAGAGCTTGATTCCTTTTTTATTACGTACATCACACATATCCAGGTAAAAGTTAGTGTGAATAAATTTATGTTTTTTTTTGTGACATCCGAACAACTCACCGATAAATAGTCCGGTCTTACCCGGGAGTACCTTAGTAGCACAAAGTAACTTTTCAACCTACGAGTATAGTACAATTGTACGAGTGCGTAAGTATGTAACTGTAGTAGGTCTAAGAATTAGCACATCAAATTAGATACAGCAACCACGAACACCGTATTATCTATAAACGGGTTTTAATGAACAGCCAGATAAAACAGACGTATAATTTAAGTACTAGACAATACCGTGGATTCGATTGCTTCTTTTTTATTATTTTTGCTTTAAGGGAAGCCGAGAGATTTAAGCATTCTGCTTTATCTCATTGTTTTAAATACTGAGCTGGTACACAATATCAAGAGAGTGCTAAATGAGTGCATGAAACTTCCTCGAAAGTATCTTAATGCACCTCGTCCTGTTTCTCGGTTTTGCATTTTACTGTCGTATTCTTAATCGATGCACAAGTGAAAAACTGGAATTCACGACCTTTTTGACTTGTAGGTCAAAAAAGTTGTACGCATTAATTAGGCGATTCATTATGTTCGGCGACTTTGTGAGCACAGCTTGTCGCAACAGAAAATTGCATTGGTCCTTATTTATTGTGAAACTACCTGGGAAATATGCTGTATTTATTACTAAAGATCAGTGGCGTAGCGTGCCTTGTCGGGGCCCCGTATAAAAAATTTTTGGAGGCCCTTATATGGAGGTCATATAAATTAGAAAGTTTTTATCCTTTTTCTTACACACTTTGGGGGCCCCCATTGGCCCGGGGGCCCCGTATAATTGATACGGCAGTAGCTACGCCCCTGCTAAAGATTATAACAACTTTTTCCAAAAAATTGAAGCATTCTTTATAGTTTGGCGATAGTCTTAAGGTGCGTTTAAACCAAAAGAGCATTCGCTGTTCTAGCGCCCGTTCTACGAAATCAACCAATCACGTTTTGTGTACCGATCGAATTTCGTAGAGTGGGAGGTTAGAACAGCGAATGCTCTTTTAGTTTGAACGCACCTTTATCAGTAGAAGAATTGAGTTTGCCGCCTTTTACTGCGAATTACCTGGGTCGCGTTTTATAAAGTTACAATATACAATTTCGCTGTTTGCCTCTCTAACGCACGCACATATTGGCTAGAAAGAGAGACAAACAGCGAAATTGTAAATTGTAACTTTATAAAACGCGACCCTGATCATGTATTGTTTGCAGTAAACTTACGCACATCTAGAAATTCGAGCTTATTATTCGTATTAGGTGTAATTTACACCGTGTAAATTAGTACAACTAGGATTATTGTTCATTAATTCATGGCGTTAAATTTGTGAAGCATGACTTGAAACCATTATTTACGCTCACTCATTAAGTAAGTACTTAATTCTATAAATAAAGTGTCGAGAACGCACGTGTAGTGTACTAGTTAACTCCAAAAATGAGAAATTCTGTGAAATTATTTGTGATTATATTAGCAATGTTTCAGTTAAAGGGAGCTTACAGCATGACCATTGATGAAGGTAATCATTTCAGTTAATAGAAATTCAATAGTGTTGAGTGTTGACAAAATCATGCAAATTTCTCCTTTCAATCTGATCTAAAAATGGTAACATGGTACCTACAAGACAAACTGTTTACTTGATAATTTTTCAAAAATATATTCGTAAGGATACATTTGTCACTAGCACCACCCCATATTTTGGGTGCCGTAAGTGTTGACTTAGTGATTGAAGTGTCACTGACCATGATTTATTGAAGATTGATGAATGATGATAGACAGCAGCGTCATCGTAGTCGGCACGCTACTGTGAATACTGCGATGGCCAACCCGCTTGCCTAGCGTGGAGATTATGGGCATTTACCTTCTAAAGCGTTTACTCGTATGTGTAATATGAGAAGCCCAGGTCCAGCATTGGACTGAAATATGCTGATGATTTGTTCTAAGAAATGGGTACCGTAAAACTACCCAACTATAGTCCAAAAGCTCCCAACTATGGTCCGAGACTGAGTCAAATATCTTCGATTTAGTGTAGGTAATTAATATATTATTTACGCAGTTGTTCCACAAAGTCTCCTCATTAATGATTAAAAACATACATCAAACCAACATGAAAGATTTCTATTGAGGCTTAATTACGACTTAAACTTGTGGACCATAGTTGTAGTGGTGGAATACAATTGTATGGATTTACGGTACCTATTTAAATAATTGCAAATCATACATTGAAACTTGTTTTATTGTAGGTGGAATGTGGATGAACGGAGGTGACTTCTATAAAGAACTAGAACACGATTTCAAAGATTATTCCGGGTATGGGACTGAGTGGATTTTCTTCCCCGATGGAGATGGTATACCCCACTTCGTAAACTTGACTATTAAGCCTGAAAAGACGCAGCTACGCATTATCCACAATCTGGAAATTGAATACAGATTATATACAAGGTTAGTGATTTTTGATTTTTCATCAGTTTTGTCTTTTTGATGATCTTACATTCAAGCCATTCAAGGATAAAGAGAAATACCTATTTTGAGAGATTTTATATGATTATTCATCTTTGTTCCCATTTAATTGTTACTACGTAAAAAGTAAATGGTGCGACGTTCGTTTCAAGCGTTCCGCCGGGATATATGGAAATAGGGAATAACCCGAGAGTCGATCACAAACCTCGTGAGTCTGAGTGGCCGTGTGGTTTAGGCATCAACCGTGAAAGCTGAGGACGTGGGTTCAAATCCCACCTCCGACGTTGCGTCGAGCTTGGAATTGGGTCTGGTATATGTATGCCAGGTAGGGCATCTAATATTAATAATTTGAATTATAAATATTAGATGTCATATACCAAAGAAAAACGACCAAGATCACCTATGTCCGAGGTGGGGATCGAACCCACGTATTCAGCTTTCGCGGCTGATGCCTGTACCCCTCGGCCACTCGGTCTTCACCGAACCGAGTGGCCGAGGGGTACAGGTACAAATATTATATAGTATTAAGTAGTGTGACTACTGGAGAAAAATTAAAAAGTACAAATCAAAATATTTAGTTAATAAATAATTTGATTTGTGTTTTCACAATATGTTCATTAATAATTTGATTTCTGTATTTCTCCTGGAATATAATATTTTCGTGTGTCCCTATATTTCCAAAAATGATTCACAGGGGGATATCAGACTACATACTATTAGACGACTCAGGGAAACCATCGAACGGCACCAACATACAAGAACTGTTATCAAACAAACCTATAAAATTGGTGACCCACGGTTGGATGTCATCAGCTGAGAACAGCGTGGTGATTGGCATCAAGGAATCTTACTTAAAACATCAAGATGTAGTGGTTATAGGAGTTGATTGGAGCGAGACGGCGAAAGGACGGATTTATCCTCTAGTGGCGGAATATACTGACGAAGTTGGTAGACGGGTTGGGTTGTTTTTGGACTCTTTCTGCGAACGGAGCGGCGTATCTGGTGACAGGCTGCATTTGATTGGACACAGTCTTGGAGCTCATGTTATGGGGATTGCTGCATCTTCAAGTAACCTGACTATAGCTAGAATCACTGGTTAGTATATAAATAGATGAGGAATGTCTTTTCGATTCTGGTGCATGGTCAATGGGCATGCCCATGCACAAACCAAGTACGATCTGGTTTACCGCGAACGTAACGGTACTACTAAGTACCGTACTAACAATGAGCATCAGAAGTTCCTTAACGCCCGAAGTGTTCACAATGAGCTTAACTCGCTCTTATTTTTAAGACAATAAGAGCGTGTTAAGGTCATTGTGAACACTTTGGGCGTTAAGGAACTTCTGATGCTGACTGTACTTACATTGATTTTGCTAGACTTTATATTGTCTCTTGTGAAACTACTTACCGAGTCCGTAAAACCGTAAAAATACAGAAGATTCAAGCACTTATTGCAACCCACACTAGGTAACTTGTTTACATTGGCTGGCAACGTAAGACAATCTATTTTCTTTTCTCTGCCAATACAGAATAACTTAATTTATCAAAACAATTTCAGGTCTCGACCCAGCACGACCTCTTTTCGAGTTCCCAAAGAAGCCGAACGCCTTGACCCTGGACTCTTCAGACGCGGAATTTGTGGATGTGATTCACTCGTGCAGCGGCGTTCTTGGAGTACAGAATCCCATTGGCAGTGTAGATTTTTACCCAAATAGCGGAGCACCACCTCAACCGGGATGCGATAGCATTTTCTTCCTCCTAGGTAATAATCTAAGCCTGGGTTTTTCTGTTCTAATCCCATGTAATATGGTCGCCTAATCGGTTGGAAACAACCAAGGCGACTGGCGGAAAGTCTTGCTACTGATCGTCTAATAAGGGCTTTCTACGGTTGTGGCTATGAAGAAAAATGTAGTTATGCAGTTAAATACAAGGAATAGTGCCACATTGTTCTTTAAATAATGTTTAGGAGAGAGCCAAGGCAGGAAATGTTTTTAACTGAGTTAGTTTACCGCTTTCAATTAGCTATAAATTCATATTCATTCATCAGTATATTTACTGCGATATCTATTTTAATATTTTCAGAGGCATGCAGCCATGGACGATCCCATATTTACTTTGCTGAATCTATTGCAAATCCTACTGGCTTTCCAGCTTGCTGGAGCGAAAACTGGACGGATTATTTAAATAATTCTGTATGTAAACAGCAAACGTACATGGGAGAAAATGTTGATCGGAACGCAACCGGGCAGTATTACTTGAAAACAAATGCAAAGGAACCCTATGCTAGAAATCTTGTCTAAATTATAATTCAATATTATTTAGAAATACGCAATAAAGCATATCTATCATAAATCCAATCTATTGAAAACCCCTGTGTTGTTTTAATTATTACTTTATACCTTTATATTCTTTATTAGTTCAGTAGTAGAACATTGTGCCAAAGAATTCTGTCGCATACACGATTTTAGATTAAACAACTATCACGGGACTAGCCCTTTTCCAGGCATAATTTCTATGATATCGATCAAAAATGCTATTCTCATAGAATTTGAATCTTATTAGGTATTTAAGTTTTACATTTGAAATTAGATTGCACCCTATGAATATTTCAATACTCTTAAAATTTATCACTAGCACAATAAGGTAGTTCTATGCGATTATTCTGTCGCACCAATCAAGTCATTACCATTCCCAAATTATTGACGAACTGCGTATAAATAGTGGAGTCATTATCAGTTATCTTGTAGCAGACACATGTTTGTCAGCTATTCTGGCATAATAGTCTCGTTTGCTTTTATAAAACGGAAAATAAAGTGGTGATGGTAATGAACAATAAAAACGTGTAAAACAAATCGCATAGAGACACCCAATAACAATTTGGATTTTTCGGAATTGCCCACTCGATCCTTGAGGTCTGGAAAAGGGTTAACTCACTACTACCTATTCGTATAACCTTAACCCTTTACCAGGCCCTGAAGAACCAACGTGTCTTAATACGTACTTTATATGTTGTTGCAACCGTATAAAAACGCCTTGTAAATGTATTTATGAAAGTCGGAGATCTTGCTTTAAACCAGAAATAAAAATGTGGGTTATGGTTATCCCAGCGCCCGTCTAAGTAATTGATCAGGCCAATATCCACCCACATCTTATTTCGGAAAAAATATTTTGTAGGTGGTTTGGAGTCAAAACCTGACTACGGTAACCGATATGATTCTTGGCCTGATAAAGGGTTAAGCCTTTTGCTGCTAACTACCTACTTCATGACAGAACAGAACATTAAATTTCGTGCCTCATACACCAACGAATGACCGGAATGACTAGCCAAAATAAAAATACTACTCATAATATTATAAAGTTCACAGTTATAATTGATGATTAAACGAACTTACCTGTAAGTGAAGTTCTATCATAATTATACGAAGTGTTTCATCCGAAGAGATTAGTAACTTACATTATTATTTAACACATTGTAGTAACGCATAGTCGTTACCACTTCAGCACGTAGTTGAGGAAATTTGTGTGCCTGATCTGGCAACACAACCTTTAACTTTTTAATTTAAAAAATTACTCAACTACCTACCCTTCCTGTATTTGGTTCGATGGCCGTTTTTCATTAAGTTTAGAGAATTATTATACTCACGATATTTCCACTATTTATGGGATAACTACATATAACTACTTATTGTTATATGAATTATAGGGTGGGTGGGAATAGCGTTACTAATCTCTTCGGATGAAACACTTCGTATAATTATGATAGAACTTCACTTACAGGTAAGTTCGTTTAATCATCAATTATACTCGTGTTTCATCCTCTAGATTAGTAACTTACATTATTATTTAACACATTGTAGATGTTGAGAGCAACCAGTGGAAATATCACACTATTAAATAATAAGCCTTAATCAATAGGTATTTTTTATTTTTATGTAAATGAATCTTACATTTGACAACTAAGCAATCAAGGAGTACCTATCAGTTTACGCAACATCAGTATATATATATATAGCGTAATATTATATTCAAAATACATTAGTTCATTTATTTCTTAGAACATATTGACCTAGCAAGGTCTAGGTTATCATCACTATTAATTATATTTCTATTATAGAATTTTGCAAAGACAGTGGAGTCACCGCTCCATCCTGCGGTCTTTCGTATAACATCAAGGCTGACTCCTAATTTGTAAGCCATTGATGTCGAGGCGTGTCGTGTACTATGGACTGTGAAAATTGAGACATCGATTCCACTGTCTTTCAGCATACATTTAACCCAACGACTTAGCGTCTGGGACGTAACACGTTTATGAGGCCTTTTAATACTTATAAACAAATCACTAGAACTACGTAACCCTTTAGTTTTTTCGATGTATGACAACAACGTTTTAGCAAGACATATTTCAGGGTGTTCTGCGAAGAACGGTAAGTATAGTGTTGGTTGTAGTCTGTCGATTTTGGAGGTTTTAATTGATTTACTGATTTTTATTATTATTTGATCATTTAAGATAATAATGTTATTGATATCAATCTTAGAGAGAGTCTGTAACCTATGCGCCCAGTGCTGCAAACTCCAACCTGCAACAAAAAAGGAGATTATGGTCACCAAAATCAGGAGACTGTACAAAAAAGCAGAAGAAATGTAAATTACCATATTTTCGTGCGCACCCAGGAAAATCATGCTTGTTAAAATAAAATGGCATACATCCTCGCCAATTATAAATCTCAACTATGTATAATTGCAACTAATGTAGGGTGCGTAACTATAATTTTCTCAATTTGCCCACCTTTTCCTTGAATTAAACTGATTTAAAATTATTTTCAATTACTCAGTGCAGACAAACAACACTCACACTGTGAAACAGTGACCGACGCAGTCGCAGTTTTCATCAAATCAAAGCAAACACTAATCAACCCACAGATTAAATATAATATAAAATAATATGTCTATGAATCAACCACAGCACACAGATAAGGCTAATTGCTAGAAATAAAATGAACATGTCAAACTTACCTTTGAAAAAAACGTTCCGTTCCGTTCGATCTGACGTGAATACTTATTGCCAACATAAGTCAACAATATAAAACTGACAAAAGCGTATCTAAATGACAGGAAAAAAATTTAAGCAATGCAAATTTGCGATTATATCCAAAAATCAGGAGATTTTATCAAATATGGAAAAGAAATTAGTAGACCAGGAGACTATGCCAAAAATCATGTAATCTCCTGATAAATCAGGAGAGTTTGCAGCACTGTATGCGCCGTTACTAGCGCGAGCAAAGTACTTAACACACTTTTTCGTTAATTGTAACAACGTTAGACTTTCATTAGGAAACACTAATGCAATGTAATTTAAGACTTGATACGTCCCATGTTAATTCATATCGGGGTGTTGGAGGTCTTAATTTGTAAACACCTTTACAAAATCTAGTTAAGCGAGAATCATCTGATAAGGAACCTGCTAGCAGTAAAGACAGGTCAGATCTATAGCTATTAATTGTGCCATATTGGGCACCGGAATTAAAGGTTTCTGTTAGAAACTGTAATATAATAGGTACCGATGGTGTATACATATCAATTTTTTTTTTTTTTAATTGAAAACGTGTACCATTTTTTGAAGCAGACATCGTACTATTTTAATGTATTTTCTGCCAATGAGGCTAGCATGATGTCGATCGATGATGACGGGACTTGTTGTCTTAGAAGCGCTGTCCGGACAACACTCCTGCAACCAGGATACTCGCTTGAATGTTCCGGTTGCTGTAATGAGGTACAATATAATCATTTGGCTTTATATGTGTTAAATCAGAGATTAATAGGCGCATGAATAATGGGTACCATGGCTGTGATGGCCATTTAGGAACTACCATTATTCCTTTTGCTTTTTCTGATATTATTTTTCTCAGTGCTTTAAGTATGACTGACACTGGTGGGAAAGCATAGAAAAAATCTGTCCATTTAATTGTAAACGCATCAATAGCGAAAGCGTCAGGGTCTTTATGCCAGGATACATAAATATCACTTTTTTTTTTTTGATCCGACTAGCGAAGAGATCTATTTTTGGTACTCCGTATTTGTTTTTTAAATAACGATATCCTGATATAGAGAGTTCCCACTCTGTGTCTGGGTGAGAGCGTCTCGATTCTCTGTCAGCGATAACATTGTCTGATGATTTTATATAGGAAGCAACTACAACAATGTTCCTAACTATGCACCATTGCCACAGGTCCTTTGTAACTTTCGTGAGGTGTGGGTATTGTATACCTCCCATACGATTTATGTACGACACCGCGGTTGTATTGTCAACACGCAAGAGTATTTGGCAGTCATTGTAATGTTGTGCAAATACTTTTAGCGCAAAGAATGCAGCTAGTATTTCTAATTGATTTATGTGAAGGATACTTTCTGATTGGGACCACTTGCCACAAGCAGTCTGGCCGTCGCACGCGGCCCCCCAACCCGTTGTTGAGGCGTCAGAGAAAATTTCGGTAACAAATTGATCATCTCTAATTTTGTGGACAGAATTTTCAATTGCGGTGGTCCACCAATTAAGGTCCGGCAAAAGAGAGGCAGGTATATACATATACTGGTCATAATCATCATTATTTCGAAGGCTAAGAAATTTTGCTCGTTCCAATTCTTTGGTAAATAGCCATCCATATTCGATGGCAGGGCAAGCAGATATTAGTAAACCTAATAGTTGAGCAAATTTTCTTATCTTACAGCGAGTAAGAAGTTTAATTTTTTCCAATTCGTTTTTAATTCGGATTCTTTTATCTGTAGGCAAACTCACTTGCCATTTATGAGAATCTAAAATGTATCCTAGATATTTACAGCTTGTTGTAGGATTACTACTACTCTTTTCTGCGTTTATGATGAATCCTAACGCTTTTAGTAGTTTCTTATACATTTCCAGATTATTTAAACAATCAGTATAATTTTCACCAATCAAAAATAAATCATCTAAGTATATAGATGAGATGAGGCCACAAGACCTTAGTAATTTCATCACTGGTTTCATTAATTTTGTAAATATTAGGGGGGCCGTGCAAATACCGAACGAAAGTACATTGAATTCGTACAATTTACCGTCCAAAATGAATCTCAGATATTTACGAGAATCGGTATGGATACTGATTAAAAAGTAAGCATCTTTTAATAAAGTGGCCATTAAACAATCTTTAGACATAATAAGTTTAAGAGCAGTGCGCAGGTTTTCTAACTTGAAATGTTGGGTATATATAAATTTATTTAATTCTTTCAAGTTTAGAATAAATCTCAACCGTTAGGTTTTGGTATGAGAAATACCCTTGAAATAAATTGTCTAAAACATGGTTGACATTCAGAAATAGCTCCTATTGACAAAAGGTTTTCTATGGCTTTGTTAAAGTGTCTACTTTCGCTGTCAGATAGACTGGAGGTCGGCAGTGGGTGAGTTTGGGTTACTGGTTTACTAAATTTAATTTTGTAACCTTCTACCCACGACAAAATCGTCCAGTCACTTGTTATAAGTGACCATTGGCTTGCAAAGGATGCAACGACCAGCGTAACGTACCGTGGAGCCTAGCGGCGGCGGGTGTGCTTGCGCTGATGCGATGACTTGTTGGAGGAGCTCGCGTGGTGGCGCCGACGACGCGGAGCATCTGCTGGCTGCCTGTAGTGCCTGTGCTGTGGACCCGCTGCTTGCCTGCGAGCCACGGGTCCCACTCTCCAGTTTAAATTCTTCGCCGTACTTGTAGACTGTGAAGGCTTGAATTTCTTATTTGCTTCAGGTTTCAAGTCGATGCTAGACTTGGATACGGCTTTTGCTGTTCTCAAGGTTTCGGGCAAATCAGTGCCAAATAGATATGTATCTATTTTTGTCATCGCTACTTGTTCTTTGACCTCTTTCTTTAATGAATAAAGAGCAAAGTTTCTTCTTGCTTCAGACTCAGTATGTTATATGTCGCATAGAATGCGACCGGTATCCATCAACTGTTTCAAAAGCTCGTTATCTTTATGTTTTTTACCGAGTTGCGATGTCAATATACGTCCTATATTGGTAATGGCTGTCGAGATCTGTTTTTGTCGTGATTCAATTGCTTTATCTCGCCTTATCACTATATCAGTTACTGCTGCCTTGATCTCAGCATTTAATTGCGGAGCAGCTACAAGCTTAGCATTGGCAGGTACTAAGTATTTTTCTAGAAGTTCCTTCTTTGTATCGTCATCTAAACCCTTCGTTGCAATATGTTCAAATCTAAGGGCAACGTCTTTGTTTATTTCTTCACCATATTCTAAAGTAATTGATGGATCTGTACCGAGGATTTCTATTAGGTCAGCCGGACAGATATCACCATCTGGTGTTACCAAAGATTCTGTTGTATTCATAACGGGCTCGCAGGAAGCTGGTGCTGTAGGCGACTGGACTACTGGAGCTGGAGGCTCGTTCATAGAACTACAGCCAGGGATTGGAGACATCTGCGACGCGTCACGCTGTGGGGGACGAGCGTCGCGTGGCGGTGGTGGCGGTTCATCCCTCGGTACCGCTGTGCCACTCTGTGCACTAACAGGTACTTCGACAGCACGCACGGTTGTATCTCGGTCTAAAAATAGGAGACATACCCTAAGTTTGAGATACACGTACGTCGATACAGTCCCACAGACTGATCTGAGTACGTAAGTATTAGAATACATGGAATGAAACAGTCCCGCGGACTGATCTGGTCCATGATCTTTACAAATACTTTCAGGCACGGGTTTAATTACAATTACATGATGTGAAACAGTCCCACAGACTGATCTGGTTCATGTACTATGATAATTCAAACCATGGAGGGTACTTTTACGTCTCGAGTTCAGCCCGTGATCCCACGGATGGCTCAGACTACGTAATTACGGAATATATTTCACGACATGGGGTGAAACAGTCCCGCAGACTGATCTGGTCCATGCTAATATACGAATAACACAGCGAAATAGTCCCGCAGACTAATCTGATTGCGTTTCGTATATATTTTTGTATGTACCGCACTTATAAGAATGAAGGAAGTATTAAAAACTTACTGTTCTGGTATTCCGGTTCTGGTGATGCGTGTCTCGAACATGAGGATGATGAGCTTGTCGACGAGCATGTGGAACACGACGACGGCGAGGCGGGAGTTTTGTTCGAATTATATTTTACCGATTTTTCAAGTTTTTTAAGGCGCTTTGTTAAAAACTCTATTTCCTCCTCGTGGCCTCGCTTCGACATTTTTATAAATTTAGGAAGGTCCGAAGTGGAAGGCACGAAAAATGCGAATGAAAAACGGCCATCGAACCAAATACAGGAAGGGTAGGTAGTTGAGTAATTTTTTAAATTAAAAAGTTAAAGGTTGTGTTGCCAGATCAGGCACACAAATTTCCTCAACTACGTGCTGAAGTGGTAACGACTATGCGTTACTACAATGTGTTAAATAATAATGTAAGTTACTAATCTAGAGGATGAAACACGAGTATAATATAAAGTGAAATTTGTTGGTTGGCGTCACCTGGTGGCTAATGATGGTCCCGTTTTATCTATTTATCGTGCTACGCATCACTTTCGCACTTGCATACCCCTGTTAGAACCTGACGGCAACAACGACAAACGATTAAACACGGTACCATCATAAGCCTACTGGCACGCTATTTATTTTTTGGCGTGGCGATGATAAGGATACACGCTGGCTATTTTAGCTTTTGAATTTGACTGTACACTATTTTATTTTTTGAATTTGACTGTACACTATGGATGTCGATTGTTGGGTCACAGATAAAATATACGGAAGATTCCGTGTATTAAGACATACATGAACAAACTATTGTCATCCTTCACCCCATCTCAAGACGTATTCCATAAGGAAAAAGAGACAAATAAAGTAGCTCTACTTGGACGTGAACTCCATCAACGACTCCATTTTCTTGAACAATGCTACCAACCTGACTAGATAACATGTCATTACTATTAGTGATGTCCAGTCTTCAATCGTATACTTTTATCGTCAATAATAATATTTTTACCAAATTAGGTAGCGAATACAGTAGGAATAAACCTTATTTCCTACTCAAAATCACGATCTTCTTCGATCGTGATTTCAAAATCTACATTTTAGGATAAAAATAAAATCACAAAGTTAACGAAATATTTTCTTTAATTAAAATGTCATAATGAGGGTTTCCTAAAACGTATGCCACTAGTTGGCGCCACTTAGCCGTAAGGTCCCGCTAAGAAACACAATTATCTAGCCCCAAAGAAAGACTAAGTAAATGTTTTTTTTTTTAAATAAAGTTTAAATTTTTTTATGTATTTTTTTTTAACTCATACAAAATATTTAAACCAGAAACTATAAACATAGAATTTAGACAAGTTTCTGGACCTGCTCCCGCCCTGGTGATTTCAGAAAACTCTCATTATAACATGTTTTATGGACTTATCATTCCTTAAATAAAGCATACCTAACAATTTTGGTATGATGGCTTCTTTATAATTAAATTAATCAGTCTACACAAGTATCACATGAGCGTCATTATTAAACTAAACTTAATTTACTTGCTGGTTGACATGACATTGGATGATTACCAAATATGGTGGGTAGTACGTCAGAATGTAATCACTTATGCGCGTACCCTTGCCTGAAACAACAGCTTAAAATTGTGCGGAGCATATTTTTGAATACTCTTTAGGGTACCAGTCGTCTGCCTTTTTGATATTTTTGACCCATAATAGCCTTTGTTCAGTGTCCAGTGGAAACCTGTTGGACATTAAAAACATCGATTCATTTTTGAGTAGACTATCAATACATTTATCGATATCACGATCGGTGTCTTAAGTACCACACTATGCGATACAAATGTTTGAATCCCACTATTTATAATTACATTACGAATGTAAATACAAATGGTTTAATCACAAAACTACACATATGTATCCGACAACAAATATTGAATAAGATTTTCAGTTACTTTTACCTTAATAAGGTTCGAAATCTTAAAATTCAAGTCAAAACTAAATTGCCGGTGAAACGTAATGTCTTTATTTTGTTCATTCAGGTAACCCTGGCGGTTTTTACACCCTGGAACCACACAAGTCATCACTTTTATCACATTCCGTGCACTTATC
Organism: Thaumatotibia leucotreta; assembly: GCA_025490895.1. Classification (NCBI taxonomy): domain Eukaryota; kingdom Metazoa; phylum Arthropoda; class Insecta; order Lepidoptera; family Tortricidae; genus Thaumatotibia; species Thaumatotibia leucotreta. The sequence continues at coordinate 31,435 of JALPQI010005252.1, read as the reverse complement.
GAACAGAAATATACATGAAAAGCTTTATTTTAATCACTTTTACTATTTGCGGTTTAGGTGCACTAGTATAGCCAAACAAAGATCGTTGACAGGCATTGCCGGCGTCACCCACAGATAAAATAGACTCGGTCTATCAATTTTATATGTCTATGTGTTGGGTCATGTCATGTAATATTATAGGCTTAACAATTTTTCAACACCAAATAGACACAGGCTGTATGGCTTAGCGCTTTCGCCTGTCCAGAAGAACGAACAAGAAAGAAACTTGTTGACAGTGACAATGACAGTGACATCGCACACACGCGTGACACGCGTGTCAAACTGACTGAGCGATAAACATCGCTGTGAGCTTGAGCTAGGTCTTGCTAACAAATAAAATAAATAATAAACTAATCCTCTCAGTAAAGCAGCAGGATGTCTGAAAGAAAAGTATTAAACGTAAGTAAATCATCTACTACTAATTCTTGTTGTAAACTAACATGGCTCCGTTCTTACACGATGTGATACTGATTTCAGAAATACTATCCTCCGGATTTCGATCCGTCGAAGATTCCTCGCATGAAACTGGCGAAGAACCGCCAGTACACGGTGCGGTTGATGGCCCCGTTCAACATGCGATGTGCCACATGCGGCGAGTATATCTATAAGGGCAAAAAGTTCAACGCCCGCAAAGAGGACGTTGAGAACGAAGACTATTTGGGAATTCGAATTTACAGGTTTTATATTAAAGTAAGTCCTGCTAACAAGCGTCGATTTCCTCAACAGTGACGTGATAACTAAGCGGCTAAGTGTTGTTTGTCCCTTTCGGTCTTATCAATAAGTCTATAAGAGCCAAAGGAACAAACAATACTTAGCGGCTTGCTAAGTTAAGAGCCATTTGTGAATAAGGGGGTTAGTGGAGAGTGTTATTTACATTGGTGTCAAGGATGTCAAAGCAAAGATGCCAATTGCTAATGCTCAGTAGGATAGTTTTCTGTCTCTGTCACTCTGGTGATAAAGACTGTTGTAATTTGTTTACAACTCTGCATTAGCGATTGACATCCTGGCCAGTCCAACATTATAAGACTTCATTACTTATTAAAATTAAATTCATGATGTTTCCTAAAAAGACTACTATTGGGTACTATTTGATCAATCAAATGGTACCTTATTAGCACTGAAACAGAAAAAAATCTGTAGATAATTAAATATTTTACTATTCAAAGATGTTTTAAGAATGGATCTCTGACAGTTTAATAAGTTATTCAATTTGTTTGTATGGTTACTTTGGGCTATGTCTTTGTCGTTTTTTTTTGGTTTAAAAAAGATGGGTAGACGATATCATATAGACTGCAGGAACACATTGGATGACAATTGCTAACAATAGACAAAAATGGAAAGAAATGGAGGAGGCTTTTACCCAGATGGGACCACAGAAACCACACTAAAGAAAACTACTACACTTAACCCTCTAATGCATAAGACAGGCAAAAATGCATTTCAAATTTGAACCCTAACAGCAGTCAATAGAGTCCAAAACCAATGAAACCATATTTGGCTTCGTATGCATTAGAGGGTTAAATAAACCAATAATGTGGAAAATAAAGCTTAAATAAATAAATAAATAAAAAATGTCTTTGTCCTGATCTTCTAATAAAATATTAGTGAACTGATTTAACCTCGTGAGGCCCTATGTCATATATATATTACATAACATTTTGACTTTATAGATAATATATAGTGTCAAAGTTAAAATTTGATTGAAGTAAGTGATGTCACTAGGACTCAGGAGGTTAACCCTTTATAGAGCACCGGTCTCTAAAACAACCACTCTGTACCACTATCTTTTTGTACTTTTTTCTTGTACAGAATATTCATACTATATGATGGCGTTGAGGCTTGAACCCACGATTTTTTTGAGTCTTGCCCGTTAAAGGGTTAAACATTCTCACATTGAAATATTGGAGGTTATTTTCAAAGTGTATTGTGTGTGGATGTGGGTTCAAAGCCAACCCACGGCTTAGTAAATTTGGTATTTTTGCTTTGGTATATGTCATCTAAAGTTTAAAAGTAATTTTAATAAAATGATGGGCATTTATCTGATCCTTGATAAATTCTACTTATGTTTTATTTTACAAAATATTAAATAAACATAATATGACTGAAATTCCAGTGTACCAGATGTCTTCAAGAGATATCCTTCAAAACAGACCCGAAGAACACAGACTATGAGATTGAGGCTGGGGCCACAAGGAACTTCATGGCCCTGAAACTGGCAGAGGAGCAGGCCAAGCGGGAAGAAGAAGAGCAGAAAGAAGAGGAAGCCAATAACCCTATGAAATTGTTAGGTAAGAATAATGTCTCTACTTCTAGCTGGGTATACAATGTGCTCATAAGGAAAGGGAAACATTTAAACAGAGGACAACTGACCAAATTTGATGTTAAAAATGTTGTATGAAGTTTGCTGAATTCCGTCTATTTTTAAGGGAAAATGTAATTTAGGTATTGATTTTGTTACTGTGTTGTCTTAGTCTTGTCACATTTGATGGACAGAAATCAAATGGCCAACATAAGTGACAGGGGTAGGTATGAGAACTATAAGATACCAGGGTATCTCCCCGGTTCCCCATATTGGTCATGCTCCCCGGGTTTAAAAGTTTCTAATCAAAGATCGAACCTGTTTCTTGCAAGCTTGACCCACATGGGGCCGGCAACTCCCCTGAGGTCATCTGACCATCTCATTCATGGTCTTCCGATTTTTCTTTTTGCGTTGTATCATGGTACCCATTTTGTCATTCTATTTGTCCATTTCTCATGATCTCTCTGATGCTCAGAGGTGTAGCTTTTAATGTTTATGATATACCTTCTATTCTCTTTATCATGTCTATTACAAATTTGTTTCCAGAGTACAGAACAGAGCAGTCCCGTCAAGAGATCGAGCGGCTCGAGGGTCTGGAAGAGTTGAAGGAACTGAACCGCCGGCAGCAAGCCGTGGACTACGAGGGCATGCTGCGCCAGTACCAGCCCGAGAGTGAGGAGGCGCGCCGCAAGCGGGAGGAGAAGGAAGATGACGACTTCATCAAGTGAGTGAGGCAGTTCTTCTTTCTTTTCTTCTTCGTCTGTCCCTCATGACTTTACCCCGTTATCTAGTGCTCACTTTAGAGGCAACTGACATTATAGCCAACCCGGGGAACCTTGATCCCTATGACAGCTGTCAGTTCCATACTTTATCTGTCAAGAATGTCGCGTCTTGATAAGTAATGTACTGCACTGACAGCTGTCATAGGGATCAAGGTTCCCCGGGCCGGCTATAGTGATGTTGCTAAGTCGATTCATGTTTATTTATTAGTTAAAATATATTTTTTTTATGTATGCTCTTGAAATAACTCATTGTGAAGTTCTATTTGGGGGCGTTCAAGTATTACGTAACGTAATTTTGGGGGGGGTCTTGTAAAACGTTACGATGTGTTACAGGGGCGCGGGAAGGAGTCTTCCTTACAACACGTTACGTAACATTGTTTTTTTTTAGTAAAAAACTAGGGAATCAAAACTCCTAAATTGGCAACCCTTTTCAGTTACGTTTCACGGGGAATCCGATTACCGCAAAGGCAATTAAAACTATACCAAGGATAAAAACTATAACATAACTTTTTGCGACTTTAGGATAAAAATGGTAATTTGAGTGTTACGCTTAGAGGGGGGGGGGGGGGAACAGAAGAATGTTACAGTGATTTACAAGGGAGGAGGGAGGTGTTTGGGTCAAAAATCTTTAAAAATTGCGTTACGTAATACTTGAACGCTCTCTTATTCCATATGTACCATATCTATTTGCCCGGAAAGGAAGATGAAAATTATTTTACAGAACAGAGCTGACTTCTAGGTAATTTTGTACGAGCCGCTTCGTCGGGGGTACATTTGAATTATTTTGTACACGACCAGCAGGGGTAGCATGGTCAACATTCTATCATTTCATCATTTGTCAGTATAGCTGTCACGTTTTCACAAGTTTGAAGGTGCGAATGGGACAAACTGCATGGGCCCGGTTTTGTTATTAGTTACTATGAATAATAAGCAGTTTAACGTTTTTATAATTCCTTAAAGAAGTAAGTACTATTATTTATTTCACATTACAAAATAAATGACAGCTGAGCTCTGTTATAATGTTATAAATTATGAATCATATATTTTTTTATTTTTTACATGTTATTGGCGTTATTGAGCGAGTACAATTTGATATTTTTATCGATTTACTTTATCGAAACTGCCCCATCACTTGCCCCGAAAGTGAACACTAGATAGCGGGGTGTAGGTACTCATGACTGACAATGAGTATCGTGACCAATAGGGATGATGACTGGCAAATCAAATCAGCATCTTTTTTCGAACTTTCAAAACGAACACTACTATGGAATTTTATATGAAATACTCAAAAGTGACGTCACGTTTGAGTACTGCCAAATGACCTACTCTTTTAAGTTCTTTTCAATTTATTAAATAGAAGTTCAGTACAAAAATTTCTGCAATCTACATGTTAGTAATAATTTCTTCGTGTATTATGTCGTGCATAATGTTAAATAATTTATTTTAACTACAGTCATCATCCCTATTATAAAATTCGTGTGGTACTATACAGCACGTCCACGTATGAGTTTATTGTTTCTTTTGCGGTACATATTTCTGAAAAGAAATGTACTTTTATGTACTTATATTTTAAAAAATGTACCTGCACGGTTTTGGCATAGCGAGATACAGGTCGCGGTCGTGCTGAGTAGGTACTCCCTGGCACGACCACACCATATTTATAGGTAAATTAATGGTCAAATGAATACAAAACAAATGTACTTAGGTACTCAAATTGTACTATCTACAAGATATCTCTATCGCATGAGACTTTATGCACGCATCTTACGCGTCTAAATGTAAGAAGATCATCGACGATGTAAAGGGAAGGTATGAATGCTTCACAAAGTGTTTTTAAAAAAAGGAGACATACCTTACCCTTGTACCCTCTACCCTTGTAGAGGACATACCTTAGAAGAGGATACTGAGACAAGATTTCTTGGATTACTTCTAGATCGTAATTGTACCTGGAAATCACATATTGATTCCTTGTGTATCCGACTAGAAAAATTTTCATACGCTCTAAAGTGATTACAACAAGTATCTGACGAAAAAACTGCTATAATTGCCTATCATGGCTATGTTGCTTCCTTACTTAGATTTGGGCTGATTATTTGGGGCAACTCACCTGACATATCAAGAGTATTTATTAGCCAGAAAAAATGTATAAGATCTATTTGTGGAAAAGGACCTTTACACTCATGCAAACCTTTATTTAAAAAACTTAAGTTATTGTCCTTGATTGATATGTATATTCTAGAAATCGCCATTTTTGTTAAATCTAATCCTAATTTATATACAAAAGTTGTTACAAACCCAAGGTTACGCTCCAGGGACCCCACTAAGCTTATAGGTCCAATATGCAAAAGTGCTTTATTTAAGAATAGCTGTAGCATGATGGCCATAAAAATATTTAATCATTTACCACTAGATATTAAGGAAATTTCTGACATAAAAAGATTTAGATGGACACTGTACAATTGGCTATTAGACAAAACATTTTACAACATTAAGGATTATTTTAACTTCCACACTAACTAATGACATTTTCTCTCTCAATCCTATTATTTTACCAGCTTATTTTAACTATTTAATTATGAATAGTAATTGCATGACATTTAAATAAATTGTTAGAAATAATCGAAACTGTAATTGTATATATTTTGCATGCTATGCTAATACGGCTAAATGTGTGATGCTTATTATCATTATTGCAAGAACTATTGTAAACCACATTTAACGCAAATAAAGAATTATTATTATTATTTGTATCTCTCTTGCATCACGGGCCTATAAATCCCGGTCTTTTGATAGGCTTGCGCGGGGATACAGATCCAACACGTAGAGGCCCTTTGGAGAAATTTGCTGTGTTTTACACCTGCTGCAACCCATTCACGGGCACAAAAATAGATATCCGTGAACCGGTCCCAGCAGGCATATAGAGGCTATTGGAGATTATATGGAAAAGACTAATGGGTTATGGTGATGAAGGTTGGATGGATAAGAGATGGAACTATAGAAAAGAGGTCCGGACACCTGCCATAACAATGATTTCTCTTTGCTATCGAGGCAGGCGGTGACTCGCCGCCGACTAGATGGGCCCCCGTAAATGCCGTCACAAGAGACAGCCAGGGGCAACACCGGTGTAGGCGGCTCAGGAGTGTAGAGAGGTGTACACCGCTTTCTGCGCAGTGGCTTGACAGCCGCTGCACCAACTCGCGACTTACGCAAATTTACACTTCCACCCCTGGAGCATATAGCTCTGACGACTCCTCTCTGGACGGCCAGTTAAGGCAAGCCAGAGCTGAGAGTCCTACGGGTCCCCTTGGGGTTCCACTCCGACCGACGAAGACACGCCGGAGGCGGGGACCCTGACCGACTCTCGGGAGCACTCGGGTCCGTGGGGTCGTTACTCCCCAACAGCTCGCCACAAGCTGCCCTTATTATTATTATTATTAACGTTTTTTTTTCAATTGAAAATAAGATGCTACCCCCAACATTCATAAGATTGAAGTAAGCACAAATTTTATTTGCTACAGTATTTTGTTTAGGCGCCAAGTCAATTGTTTTTATTTAAAAAATGTGGTAAGTATCGTATTCCATGATTTAGAGATAGAAAGAGTTATATATGTAGTAAAAAAGATAAAGGTAGAATTTATGTGAATTATTTGATAGAATTAACGTGTAAATAGTAAGGTAGTGGCACCATTGTTCGCCGCTTTAAGCCAGTGATCGACACTTCATTCCTAATTCAAATGTCATAGAGTAGTAAATCGATTGTAGCCAATCAAAAGATCAACCTTATGTTAAATAACATAAGGATCATTGTCGATCTTTGGATATCTGTCGATTATTGGTGCCGTTACTACGTGTGGTTAGAATAGCATCATTGTTGTCCTGCTGGGACCGATTTTTGTAGTACCACTCTCACATTTTGATGTACTTGTAGATAGTACAATTTGAGTACATTTGTTTTGTATTCATTTGACCATTGATTTACCCATAAATATTGTGTGGTCGTGCCAGGGAGTACCTTCTCAGCACGCCCACGACCTGTATCTCGCTATGCCAAAACCGTGCAGGTACATTTTTTTTAAACATAAGTACATAAAAGTACATTTCATTTCATGAATATGTACCGCAAAAGAAACAATAAACTTATACGTGGACGTGTTGTATAGTACCACACATAAAATTCCTCCATACATCGCGATCAAGACCCATGTTAGCTGCCCTTTTTATGGAGCCATCGGTTTTGATGGTGTTACACCACTTGGTAGCTATTGCGCCTCTGGGTCGCGCACCATTCTTATCTATTAGGCTCCAGAGCCCAAGTATCGCCACCACAGCTCCCAGTCTCCTACAAATTCAAACGTCTGTCTGTAGTATCTTTTTAGGGTTCCGTAGCCAAAATGGCAAAAACGGAACCCTTATAGATTCGTCATGTCCGTCTGTCACAGCCGATTTACTCGGAAACTATAACTGCTACAGTAATGAAATTTGGTTAGGATGTATTGTTTGAACCACTACAGGATTATGATACTATATTGTAAAAAAAACCATTGGGGTGGGGGCCCTTCATACATGTAACTGAGGGATAGAAAAAAATGTTTAGTTGTATATAAGCGTGTGGAGTATTAATAGAAAGGTCTTTGAAAATGATATGAAGGTTTATAAATCTCATTTTTATTTAAGCAAATCGTTTTCGAGATATCAGCTCTCAATGTCTGAAAAATGTGTCCCCCCCCCCCTCTATTTTTTAAACTACGCGATATAAAATTCTAAAAAATATACATGTTACGCACATTAATAAACTCTCAACGATTTTTGGTTTGATTAAATTATCTCTTGTAGTTTTTGAGGTAGGTTGATTTAACTGTATTTTTTTAATGATAAATTGATAATGGTACGGAACCCTTCGCGTGCGAGTCCGACTCGCACTTGGCCGGTTTTTTGGTTTCAAGAGATCTAATCTTATTGTGGTGTAAGTGTATAGGTAATTTCACCAGAGTTAAGGTAAATGATTACACACACATCCAAATGAAGTAATAATTGCAAAAAATGTAGTGAATGAATGAATGACTTGCATCGAATTATTGAAGCAAATCCCTTGAACAAACTTTTTGGTCAATCTTACAATGGCAATTGGGTTTGCTGTCAGTACGAAAAAAGAACACCAATTTCAAATTCCCCGTGTATTTACATGACATGTTGATGTTTGCGTGACCTCAACTCTCTTGGAACTATCTATACGCTACCTAAGCGGGAGCGCTTAAGGCAGGGGCACTCCATGAAAATTTGCAGGGGCGTTTCTCATCTTCTAAACAGAATTTGCATATCCCACTGTCACGTTTTCCCATGTACTTGATCAGTCAGCAGTTGCGCAATAGGAGTCCTAACTTAGGACTCATACCTGATTGCGAAATTGCAGGAGTTGTGGTGCAAGCGAGAGGGTGACGCTTTATTAAGTGAGTGAGATGGATAGTTTGTTGTTGAGCTGTGGCAGTTAGTAGCAGTTCCTTTGATATTTTAGGGTCAGTGATATGGGGCGTGCTGCAGTAATCTGAGAGTGAGAAGTGGCATAATCATTTACTTATGAGTATCACAGCTTACAAATAGGCAGTGATTAGACAGTCAGTAATTTTCCATCAGTCTTCAGTCCAAAGACAATGAGCTCAAATTTGCCCGACATCAGTCAACAGACAATAGAACAGATGGACTGAACTGACGCCAGAATTATCGTATAACCAATATCATATATTAAAATTTTGAATCTCATCAAACACTATTTTTTCAGATCCATCAAATTTGGCGGAACATCGAAAGTAGTAGCAGAAGAAATAATAGAAGAGGTAGAAGACAAAGACGAACCACCAGCAAAAACTTCCCGACTAGAAATACCAGCTAAAGTCCCCAAGAAAAATGAGTCCTGGAACCGTAGCATCGGAGTCTTAAATAAGAAACCAATGGTGCTAGTGAAGAGTAAAAAAGATGCACCAAAGTCAAGCTCTGAAAGTAAGGGGTGTGCTGATAATTCTGCCCCAAAAACTAAAGACATTGTCGGTGAAGTAAGTGGTATTGTGTCGAAAGCAAGTGATATAGTGACAAAAGCAAGTGATAATGTGGTGAAGGCAAGTGATAGTGTGGCGAAGGCAAGTGAGAGTGGGACACCAATAGCAACAGGGCTCACTCTTCTGGCGAATTACTCGGGCAGTGACAGTGATTCACAGTGAGTTTTTTTAAATACATGGCAACTGTAATCTCTGGACCATTACTGCTTATCAGGAATGCTTTAAAGTCACTTCAAAAGTACTGATAAATTCTTGAGTGTTTAAACAACTCATTGCCATATTGTAATGCATAGGGCATTCAAACAATGCTACAATAGCACATATAATACCTATGAATCATTCACGAAATGGTTAGTTTATTATGTTCGCATTTCAATTTATTGTGCCTTAATCCCTTGTATGCCGGAACGTGAATCCGCGTACGAGAAAACTATAAGAAAAAAAAAACCAGCACCCGAGAGGTTAAGAGTAAAAAGGATGGATTGCACTTTACTGTTTCCTTCATGACTCCTGACCCTAGAACAATGATTGTTCGAGTTAATACATATGTTTAAGATGAAAATGAATTGATGTAAACATGTCCATAATTTTGGACTTTATTACTGCAGCATAAGGTGCAATGGTGTATACATTTTTCTGTTACACTTATAAGATTTGTCCAGAGGTTAGGGTCACCTTTATAAAACTACAAAATGGATATGGACATTTAGACATGTTGTATTTATTGTAATTATGGTAATAAATAAGCTGAGTACACTTGCTGTAGTTTGATTCCATATCCATTAAGTTTGTTGACTAATTCATCATTTTATTTAGATCGGATATTAAACTTTATTAGATGAAAATTATTTCCGCACAAACTATCAGAACCGTATACTTAAATCAAAAGTATCAAAACCACAAGATGGCAGCACCTTCTACGAGCAAGGAAGCGTGCAGCGTGCTTATACATTGCATGCGGGATCTGTAGGAGGGCAGCACTTGATTGGTTTCAGACTCAAGGTTACGCAACTTTCCGATTTACGCCACAAGATGGCACGCATATTTCATTTTCCGTACCGAAAGTTTTCGGATTTATTATACAGGGTGTTCGTTTCGATATGCTATAAATAAGACAGGTTACTTGGGACATTAATAGAAGTTGTCTGGTATACAGGCTTTTGGAAAATTCGATAAAAAGATTTTTTTTGTTTTCATACATAATAAATGAAATGGTAAGTGTGAGAGAACCTTAAGAATAAAATAAAAGTTAATCTCAGGTAACTGACGGCACATGTCAAAATAAGTAACATTAGAATGTAATAAAGGTTGCAATACACATGTTCAGTGATTAAACTTATTTTTTAAATAACTCAATAACAGTAAGAGTTAAAACACTAGTTTCTTAGAGAAATTAGTTATATTTGACCTAAATAAGCTTCCGTTAAAGTTATAGCATATGAAGAAAAACACGCTGTATAAGAAAATATGGCGATATACATCGTGACATTAATGACACGTGTTAATAGAAGAGGCCTTTGTCCAGCAATGGATTGACATAGACTGATGCATCTGATGATGTATGTATGCATTTTATTAAAAAGCTACATTTTTTTGTTCTTTTTTTTAGACTTTTTGAATACATTTTAACATTTCCAAACTATTTATCAAAACAAAAATTTGTTAAAACTATTTTTTTTTATGATTTTATTTAGGGACAGGTTTTTTCGTCAAGTCTATTCTTATTTTTTGATTGTCAGACAAAAGGTGTGGTAATATTAGAACATGTTGTGGTAGCATTGTAATAAAAAATAAGTTTTATGACGAGTTACATCGAAAAACTTATTTCGAAAAAAGGTATCTCTGGAACCAAGCCGAATCCAGAAATTTTTATATAACATTAAGTTCACGAGTACCTAGGTATCCACTTAACACGTTTGGCGCCGGTGACACAGATCTGTGATTAAAAAATTCTGACTCCTATACCAGTGACACACATACGTGATCAAAATAACCTTATTCCTACGCCACTACCATCACGGAAATTCTTATTCGTATGCCAGTGACATAGAAATACGAACATTTTCAATACGAATGTTGTGTCGCCGGCATAGCAGTAGGTACAATCTTTGGTCACAAATGCGAGTCACTGTAATAGGAGTTCTATACGATAATTTCGATCGGTATAGCATTAGCACTTAGTCTACGAACAAATAAAACATGGAAGCCGCACGTCATACTAAATTGCCTTTCAAGAACGGTCCTGACTTTTTTTAGTTGACAAGTGTCACCCCCTCTTCAATGCATCACGGTAATGTGATGCATTGAATATCAATATCAACCTATAAAAACTTAAACCACCATTTAAAAATAGTTGTGATTGGTCCATCAAAGTTTTGATTGGCTATATTCTATAAACATTTGTCAAAGTTGTTGCGCCGAAATATGCGCGGTGTTAAGAAAACCGCTATGTCTTGCCCATCTTGGCACAATTGAACAATTGCTTTTGGGGGCATTTTTGGGCTGGCGTTAGACGTCCATGTTATATATGGTCGCAGCACTTAGTGCAACAGTGCTGGGGGCGAACGTGTTAAAGTAAAACGTACACGGTTTATCCATTCAATTGCTTCATGCAACTGTGGTTACGATCTGTCAATCTTATTTGTATGTAAAATAAGAGTGTTTGTCAAATACAAAACAAGTGAGTGGCTATTGAAACATTCCTCACTCCATTTTATGAATGGGAACGGGTGTACGCGCCTCATTATTTATTTTGAAAACGCCGGAGTAAATAGCAGGTTGAAAGAGTTTCATGCGGAACCGACTCGGAGCGACGGCGGGATTCGGGTTAGAGATGCTTGTCTAAGCGGAATACGGTACATGTACAATGTACAGTACGTTAACTTTGTTTGATGTTACGGCCTCCTTGATCAAAATTTACGGGTGCAAGATTTGAGACAAAGCTATATGCAAGAAAGTGATGCAGATATTTACCAATCTCGAAATTTGCAGCAATAACTTGCAAGTGCAAATTGAGTTTTGTCGGTAATAGCCCTGCCTTCTTCTTCTTCTACTTAAGAGCCTGGCTCTTGTCGGTGGAGTAAACGCCATTCCGTTCGTTGTCCTTTTGAGCTCCTGATACGACACTACATTATATGTTTTTTTTTACGTCAGATATATTTATTTATTTATTTAAACTTTCTCCTTCACTTCGTCCAAAAATGCTCGCCTTGGGTCGCGTTTTATAAAGTTACAATTTACAATTTCGCTGTTTGCCTCTCTAACGCACGCACCTATTGGCTAGAAAGAGAGGCAAATAGCGAAATTGTAAATTGTAACTTTATAAAACGCGACCTTGGTCTCCTTCAGCCCTTCTTCCCTTACTAGTTACTGGTTTGATTGTTTTATTTGGTTCTTAGTCATAGTTGTTTTGTATGTATTTAAATGTCTACATAGCCATTGAATAAACACTGAAGCTGAGAATTTTTTTACTGAGATTTTTTATTTTTTAGTACTGAGAAATAATGCTCTAGCGTTAATCTTTTATAAAAAATTAAAGTTACACATAACATAAACTTTATTTCTAATAATTGCCAACAAAAAGAATCGTACCTACAGTACGACGATGACTTATGACGTGATGTGTCACTGCCAGCGCTACTTCGAATAAGTTTGGCAATAATAGGGTCAAAATTCTTTTCGTTGTCTTATTTTGTGTCCCTAAAAAACGTGACGAAGTGGTGATTTTTGTATGAGATCATGTTTTGTTTTCATTATATTATGTATGGATTAAAATCTAGCGTGAAAAATAAATACAAGTGCACCGGATTTTTTTTATTTACTTAGTCGATGCAGCAACTAAAAGGGCTTGTCCATTAATCACGCCATACTGTATAGAGGGAGGGGGGGGGGTCAAGAAAAAAATCACCAGTTATCACCGTAGGAGAGGGGGGATCAACGGACAAATCACGTGTAATTTTTTGTTACACTCAAATCTGCTGAACAGCATTATAACCAATAAAAAAATCTTTACTCTTTTGTAAAACACTTTTCATTTTCACTTTAAACACTAAGTTTAAAAACTTCGCGAACATTTACCTCGTAGTTGGCAAAAAAGTACGTCAATTCAAGTCTTATTAAAAGGACTACTTAAGTTGGCAAAAATTACACGTCATATTGGCTAGGGGTGGCGGGGGGGTCCAGAAAATTTCACCAAAGATCACCATGGGGGACGGGGGGGTCAAAAACAGTCCTAAATCGTATGACGTGATTAATGGACAAGCCCAAAGCGTGACAGAGTGGTATGAAACAAGACAACGAAAAGAATTTTGACCCAATAACATTTATCACAATCTATTTATACTTTATCAGCTAAAAAAATACAATGAAAAAACGCTTTAAGGTTCGAGAGACCTATTAACGTTGCGTTTTGAAGAAATGTCGCAATTATAATTCGCTGTTCACTCATACCAGCATAGAACTCATTAATTAAAGTACTGCCTTACTTATATTGCGGGAATACCTCAGTTGCTTTGGCTTTGTCCTTCCCATTTTCCATGGTGCCAAGTGCATTCACGTCATGGCGCTTTCTATTCTCTTGTAACAATACAACTTACCCTTATAGACCTTATATCCTTGAGATAAGGTGCACAAATAGTCAAACTGTGTTAACTCTGGTTTGTTCAGCTCCAAATATATGTCATCGACTTTGATCCTTCTGCGTACGACATACGTTTTGATATGTATACTTTTTATTAGACGTAACTACGGGTGAATGCAACCTGCGAGGTCGTAGCGCGGGTACTTTGTTGTAGTTGTATCATTTCCTCATTTTTTTATACTACGAAGGTGGTAACGTACTTAATGTAGATATTAGCCCCGTCTGTGTGGTAAGCAGTTTAGCCAATGGAGGCCTGTCTGCTTGGAGTGACATAGACAAAACCTCGAAATTAGTGAATTTCGAGGCTAGTCTACGAAGGCCGAATAGGTATATCGTTTTGTTGACATACTTGTGAAGGTACCTTTCCCGCTCTTTTACATATTATCTGATAACGACAGTAGTTCTGTCGCATTCTTTCTTTTATAGCATATTTATGACCGAAACTGACTGGTTTTGCATCGGCTATAATACTATAATATGACTTCTAAAAAATACCATAAGTACAGTCAACCAAATGGAACCGTAGGTCACTCAGGAACTATGTCCAAGTGACACTATACATCAATTGTACTAAATCTCTTAATACTTGTGATTATGACAAGGTTCTAGTGGCCTAGGTTTCAAATGTGTTGAGTGTACCTGGAGCATTCCATGAAAACATGTCGTAAGCGACACGGTCTTTTCAATACTTTTGAAGCTGAGCTGAGTATCCTGAGTTACGGTGTAATAAATGTAATAATAACATATCAAGGCTTTGAGATTGACAGTGTTTCTTAGCAGCTAGCATATTTTATTAGGGTAGCTACCATAGCGACACGTAAGCGACAAAAAGTAGATGTTTTCATGGAATGCTCCACCTACGGTACGACTAGAGGCCAGAGGGCTGGAGGTCTACCGCGGACAGAAAACGTCGAGCATCTGTCTTTGTTTCTCCGATTAAGGTGTAATTGGAGTGACAAGGATATATACGTATTTATTCACGAAAGAAAGATATCAACCAGTGAGCAATACAGAAAATCAATACCCATCTATGGCCTGGACATAATTTATTAAATAGAAGAAATTACTGCCTAGTATTTTTGGCCAAGTAAGTACTTACAGTAGTTGTGTTATAATTATAAGTTATATAATTATTATTATGTAACACGTATATCGTATTGTAAAAAACGCTTTACAAACTCCTGGTTTTAATGAATCGACGCCCCTTCGCCCCCACAACTCTACAGTATAATTTATTCATACACTCAACTATTCGACCGTCCCCCTCGATAGCATACACTACCTACCTAACTATCCAAATTTCAATACTATCGGACGGTTATATGGAAAGTTGTATCGACAGTAAAGTGATAAAAACGGCAATGAGAAATGTAAGCTACCACTCAATTGTTACAAATATAAAATACGATTATAGACCTTTGTATAAGTATAAAATCTGCAAAATTTCCCGTGATTCCCCTTTTAAGTTTAAGGCTTCGCTCAACTGAATCCTGGACAAAACCATTGTCCTTTTCAGCGAATAAAAAACGTAACATTATCTCCTAACAATCCGCCCTTGCGTATCATCCTCAAAGTGATACCTGCTTTGACCTCAGAATAAATTGATTGGAAGGAGCTAAACCTATTGTAAATGGTAGAGGGTGCATAGAATAAAATGATTTGTCATGTTCTATAAAAAATAACGCATTCCTTGTTATCACATTGTTTACTACCTGCGGAGAAGCGATCTGGGTAAATGGATTTTTTCCCGCATTATATGAAAAAATCTAATGATACGAAGGCTTAGTCGGCTCGGTTTAGATCAAAAAGTCATCTTTGTGAGAACTGTAAGGTTTCTTTATATGATTTAGATTGTGGCTTATCATTATCACTGACGTTCTTGCGAGAAGCTACCAACAGCCTACAAGCGACAACGCTCAGTATGGAAATAATGAACTGTATACAGAAAAACGATTTCATATGCGAGTAGGTACCTACTGCAATTACATGAGCAGTGTGCTTACTATCAGCTAGGCTGGATAAGAAAGTAAGTCGGCGTTAATAAGCAGCGGCAGCTTACGGTACCGTGCCGATTGAGTCGAAAAGTGCTCGAGTACGGGCTACGGTTTGGCAAACGCAGCGTAGGACGTTCACCAGCAAGATGGACAGACGACCTTACGAAGATCGCCGGGAGACACTTGACAGGATGCAGGTCCCTTCCAACCAGTGAATCCTGAGACCTCCACTCCAAAGGGCAGGCCTATATTGAGCAGTCGACTTTTAACTGAAATGGTGATGAATTCTATGCTCTCCGTAATGTACCTGACCTGTACCTATATGTTAGTGCGACGCGATGATAATCAGATTTAATCTCAATTAGATGATGATAAACAGAATGCGGTCATCACCCGCTGATTACAACCTGACTCGCTAACAGGTTCCGGCCACGCCCACCTGACCGTCAAATTAATATTTTTCCACGCGGTACCTGCGGATTCCTGCAAATCGGGCCCAAACAAAAACGTTCAGACAAATACTTTTTCATCGACATAAATAGTGTTTTTTCATGAACGTAACGGCTTCGCCGGTTCTGGGAAGTAGCGTTGTCGCGGCGCCGGGCGGCTAATAAATAAAAGGCTCATCGGGAAATATTATGTTACGTCTCGTCTCGGGGTGTTTTTTGGGCGGTGCGTGCGGCGACCACCGCGCATGCGCACTCGAGCCCGTAATGGCCGCTTGCGCCGGATCAGGGTGCTTAGCCAAGTTGCCAATCGCTAACTTAATCGTCAATCGTAAGCGAAAGGCAGCTAACTGTCTTCGTCGCACTAATATGAAAGAGTGACAGAGAGGGAAAACTACGATACGCTACTAGCGATTGGCAACTTGGCTCAGCATTCAGTAGCCGTACCATAAGTTGGAAAGTTAAGGTACGTTAGGTTTTACTCGATACGTAATGCATTCTATCGCGTTCGAGTACTTATCGAGTAAAACCTAACGTTACCGATACTTGCAAAGTTATGGTACGACTACAGCACGCTTAGTATCTATCCTTCGTTTTTCCGCAAATCGACAACCAAGTGCTTATTTTCCGTGCCGAGGATATGGCTATTCCAGCCATTCCAGATCCTACGAGGCGGAGAGTCCCTGGCAAAAGAGTGAAGCGACTACAGTATCTCTCTGTACATTGTCACTGTTTAATTATAATTAAGGCAGATAGACAGTGACAGAGGCCCATATCGCCCGCGAAGTCTGTCGTCTTACTCTTGTGGTAAGCCTGCGGCAACTGCAGTTCGAAAAGTCTTTGTCACGCCATTTAAAATCATAACCGTAAAAGCCAATTGCTACGAATTTTTGTTCGCTGTGGCCCCTCTGGCTAAAAAATCGAGGCTATCGTGATTTCCATGCATGATGTTCCTAATTAATTAAATACCTTCTTAAATAATCATAATTATACCCATGTACCCTGCTTATGATACAGTAGTTACCTATCTACAAAGAATACAAGCCTCTTCGACAGTTTATTACGCAAACTTAAAAAAAAATACATTAAAATTATTATAATTCTCATAAGTAGCCAACTGTAAAATTAATTACGAACGGACTAAAAATCTTATAAGATCCAATAAGAATATTATTATAAGCGTATAAAGTTAAGGGGCCTTTAGTTTTACACTCCGCCAAGAGAGCGGTAATTGAAATATCTTTCAACTAGATGTTTCTACTCGCTTTAATGGAAACTCGATGGACACAATTAAGAGACAGAGTTAATTTAAGTTAATTCCACAACGCGTCTCATATTTAGGGTTGTCATACCTCAGAAATTTACCTGACAATATTTCAGGAATATTGACCCCTTGTCAGGAATGGGAAATTTCAGGAATTTTAGAAATCACCGCATTAAAACAATTATATAACTTTATGAAAAAAAAAACACAATTATCAACGTACCGGACTGCTTTTTCACCATAGGGTATACCGGCAGCGCGGTTCGGCGTTCAATATATACCAATTCTCAATACACATCATTGCTGGACGTAGACCTCTCCTATTTACTATGTGTATGGACGCATTAGGAAGTAAATGCTCATAACCGCCACGCTGGCCAAATGGGTATGATGATACTGTTGCCTATCATCAATTTTCAATAAACGAATATACAATGACACTTCAATCCTCTTGTCGACTCTTACGATACCCAATTTAAAATTATGCCAAATCTCGGATAAGATCAATACGGATAAGACTTCTATCGGGAAAGTCCGACTACCAACTATTTTCCACCCCTAACTCAGACGCATATTACGGACTTTCCTTAAAAATATTATATATCGGACTTACCCACATTGATCTTACAAGAAATTTAATGTCAGGATTGTCAGGAATTTTAGACAAAAATCAGAAATTTCGTCTGGACATTTTTTCTAAATGGCAACCCTACTGATTTTAGCGGAATATCAAACGTGTTCCCTCGGTGTTGATGCCCAACCGCTTAAAGATGTAATTACAGAATTTTATCTGTGGTCTCGGAGCCACATTCCAATTTCTTCGATCGGGTGCTGGTAAATGTATTAAAACGTCAAGAGTGATCACCGATTATTGGACAATTGTGTGGATGCCGCTTACGTATGATTGATGAAAAACTTATTCAGTCCCATGGATGTATAGAATATTACGGACACGACAACATCAACGTAATGCCGGCTGACAAGCAAAACTCACTATAAAAACTGTCACTACTCTTAGCAACCTCGTTTGTCAGTATTGAATTGAGATACGAGCTCTATTTCATTATAAATCACATTATTCAAATTCTACCTAAGATATTAAATACACATCTAAAAACACTATTTAAAAATATAATGAAGAAGCACTTTATAGAAAATATAAATTTAGAATTAATTGAAAAGTGTAACAAAATAACATTAAATAATTTAAAACTCGTAACTGTTATTCATAGAAAAAACGAACTCTCTACTTGCACATCTATAGTTAGGTTTAAGCGAGTAGTACAGAAAATTTCAAATTCAAATTCAAATTCAAATAATTTATTTCAGAACTTTTGATTCCATATAAGTGTTAGATACATAGGTAGAAGTTACAAAACTTATCGCTAGGATTAGTAGATGGTAAATTATAACTAAGTTACCTAAAGGCGCCTGGGCACCGGCACTACAGGCGCGTGGAGTTGTACGTAGCGTTGCAATAGTGGCGAGTCCCAGCGCTGGGCTAGCGTGTTCAGGATGCTATTCGAACTGTGCAGACTGCGATTGAGAAGGGACGCACATCGTTTCCTCATGATGGTAAAAAAACAGTCAGTGTGCGCCTCTGCGAACATGGTTGACGCACTACAATATCGGGGCAGCCCGAATAACATCCTGAACGCGTCATTATATTGTACACGCAATGCACTGTACGCCCGCTGCGTAAAGTTCGTCCACAGAGCACACGTGTAGAAGGTCTGACAAAAGGCCTTAAATAAAGTCAATTTGACCCCCCCACCACAACGTGCAAATCTGCGGGCCAACATATTACAGCGAACGCACAGCGCGCGGCGCTCGCGCTCCACGTCCACTACATCTGACATGGTCTCGGTCACCCAGTGGCCCAGGTACTTGAACTTATCAACTCTTTTTAAAAGGGTACCACAAAGAGAGACTGGAGAATGTATTGTAGCTTTTATTTTGTTCAATAATTAAAAAAAAGGTATTTCACAAAGTGAGTTTTGGTTGTCAACAACGTCAACCGACGATGTGATCTTGCAGTGGCCACCGGTTTCAATTATGCATTTTTTTTCCGAGTTTTCGGACTGACACTGATAGGTGGGCATTTTCAATTTTAGGAACACCCAATTGGCTTAACTCTCACAAAAAAGTTCTATGTCAGTTTTGTAACCACAATCAAGCAAGAAATATTTACGTAAATCCACTTTATTCATGTTTTTATATTGCATAAACGCGAATACTTTCTGGGTTAAATGATAAAAAAATATTTTTGTTAATATTTAATGCTCTATCGTCGTTACAAAACTGACATCGAAGTTAACTTTTTTGTGAGAGTTAAGCTAATTGGGTGTCCCTAGAAGTGAAAATGCCCAGGCACGGCATAGTCTACGATAATTGTTAATGTATGGGTATCGTGTAAATACGAGAAGTACATCATGACACTTTATTCAGTTTTGTCTTAACGAAAGAGCGTCTGGTAATGTTATATTAGTCCATGTTCAGCCCCAATATAAACTTGTTAATCAAGGGCGGCTTGTGTTATTGGACCTCACGATCTCACTTAAGGGCTTTATGATACACCCTGTGTAACAAAAATAGTGGTGATGGGGATACTGCGTGGGTCCTTTAACCCTTAAATGCATAGTGATGTATATATGCATCATCTATTCTCGACTATTGACAACTCGTCAGAATTCAAATTTGAATAAATCTTTGTCAAGGTCATGCATTTAAGGCTTAAACGGATCACCACGTTCAATGATCACCTTTACACCCTGTAGATAGTGTAGATACGTGTAAGGTAGGTATATTATATAGATACAGATACAGGTGTAATGCAAAATCTTATTTCTTCGTATTTTCACAGTAGTGATAGTATTTTCGAGACAAACGATTGAATTGTATGTTTGTCTCATTCGAATTCAGTGCATGCGAAGACAAAGGATTATGCACTAGGTACAGTCAAAGGCAAAGCAAGTGAACTTCCTAGTGCATTTTAATTCAGTGTAATAAGAACGTTGTTAACATATTTATAAGAGAATTCTTTCGATACATATTTTTGAATGAAAATTTTCAACAATATTCGTATTTTTCTTGGCTAAAGTGTTCCATATCTCAATTTTTAAAGTTTTCTTTATGCTTTGCACCCATAGTTCCGATCACTATTTTTTGTGCCTATAACGACAGCTAATAACAATGTATAACTATACATTTATGTTTAAAATAACAGAAACTGAACGTCACTAACAGCTCGTCGGTCTGTAAACATTCTCACACACGCACACATGCGCAAACGCAGGTCGCGTGAACCAAAGGGCACTCACGCGCACGCACACAGCTGATCGAGGATGTTCCATTCATAATTTTAACAACCACTCATTATGCCTCGGCTTCGGGCGAAATGGGAATGGCCCTGAGGGATTTAAAAAAACAACGCGACCTCACAATTGGCGGCCTCTTTATGCGTTAATATTTGAACTGTTTACTAGGGCTTCCAATTCGATTATTCGAGAAATTCGAATATTCAGTACATTTTACTATTTGAATATATACGGCATGAGGAATTTACAAATAATATACGAATGTATTTTTATTACCCGAAAAATTACAATTTAGACACTTTACAGCAACAATTGTAAAGTTTTAATACGTTAAGGTACTGCATTATATTATTGTAGGTACCAATAAGAATATTTTTTTTTTTATAATTTTTCGATTTTTCATGAAATTCTCGTATAGCTAACCTAGTAAAAAAATCCCTCATTGTATTGAACCATGCTGACAGTTATACCTCCAATGCTTATAATCTCTAGTTATCTACATATTATTATGTTGATTACTGCAGGATAACATGTCTTATTTGGCGTATATATCCAAATCAAAGTAAACTTTTAATATTATTCTTAAAACTATCCGAATAGCACAAAATAAATCGCCGAATATTCGAATACCCGAAACTCTCGAATATTTGGTAGCCCTAACTAAACTTCTTATTACGTTTTGTTTAATTACAGAATGAAAAAGCCATAATGATAATATTGATAGTAATTTAATCATATAGGTATAATTATCTGGAATTCATTTAATAAGTTATATCGCAGGTGTATTGTTTTGTACAACATGATTTTATTGATGTAACGGTGAGGCGTCAAAACGTCTTGAAATTTCAGAACTTACAATTTTTTTATTCTTGTTCAGTTTGGTTGCATATTTGATTGTCAAAAAATCACATTCAATTAGTTCCATCCCATTAGAAAGGGATACTTACTTTACTTACTAAAAGAAATTAAGTACATATTAAAATCCTTCTAACTTCTGTGTACTTATAGGTCTCTTATATGATACGATTAAAATGGCAACGGTATTGCAATATTAAGTAATATAAAAAAAACATATATGTACTTGAATTGGGGACCTCCTATTTTTTTTATTGGAAGACTGACCAATGAGAATTTACCAACATTTAGTGAAAAATTATAACAAAATGTATATTGTTAAGAACAAAGAGTTTGCTCCATCGCCCTGCCTTGTATCTTAACATAAACAGTTTTCCTAATAGTAGTATAGAAAATAAACCTATACAAACGAATAATATTATTGAAACTTCCATAAATACCTATCTCAATAATTTATTGGAAGATACATAAACATACCCCCTTATTCATAAACGTTTGTTAACTTAACAAGCCGCAAATAATTGTTTGTCCCTTTCGGTCTTAACAATGTGTCCATAAGAGCAAAAGGAACAAAAAAATATTAGCGGCTTGATACGTTAACAAACGTATATGAATAAGGGGATATACTTTAATATAAGAAACATAAATAAGACAATATAAAAATGTTAAACTAGTAAAAATTCTTATATTTATTAAAAATAATGTACTGAACCAAAACGTTTAACTATTGACTCTATTGAAAAAAAGAATAACTTAACACAAATCTGACGTTAAATTATGTTTTAATTACCTAAAAAAAATCTACTCCAGAATTATAATATGTCAAATTGACGTCTAATGCCTGACATTTAATGATATAGGTACATTTTGTACGTTGTCTGTGAAATAGAAAAAAGTTTCATTAGAACACCGATAATTGATGTTTTAATGGAATTTCGTACAATATTATGCCATTTTTTTTTACAGAGGTCGCATACGCCAACTTGATTTTCTGCTGGCATAGATAATTAGGATCGTGTGATGATATATAATATTATGTTTAACGAACGTTATTTGTTAAACGTACAACAAACCACACTCGTGTGTAATGCCTCTCGTTATGCACTAGCCACATAAATACTTAACTATAGCAATCGTACCTATTACCTTAATAGTTATTTGTTTTACTAGGGAGCAAAGTGATTGTTTAACTCTCGTGCATATATTGAAACCCGAGCAAGCGAAATATTCCAGAATTTAATAAAATGGTATCTTGAGCGATGCGAGGGTTTTAAGGCACGAGAGTTGAACAAGCTTTGCTGCCGAGTGAAACACAACATTTTTCACCACACTAAAGCGAGGAAACATGCGAATTAAAACTCAAACATAACAAATTAGAAGGTATTTATTTTCAAGTCCTCAACTTCCAAAAAATAAACAAATCAGCTTTAGTCTATCCAAAAGATAAAAAAAAATACTTTAACCTCTAGAGATTAAAACACAGTTTTGCGCTCTGAAATTGAAGGACAAACAGCGTGTTTACGATCAGTGTGGTGAAAAATTAATAGTTAAATTATTTTTAGCCTAGTTAACAGAAACAATATTGACTTATTATCTCATTTCTTCCTCCATATTTACCAGAATACACCGACTAGGTAGCTAACGGATGCTCTACGCTAGGAATGCCATGCCTTGTTTTCTTTTGCCCGTCGTGTGTGGCTCGCACAATATGCTCTTACTTATAAGTAGGTACCTATATGTGTAAAGATACGAGACCCCGTCTCAAGGTAAGCGCTCAATATGCCCCTATTAAAAGGTAGTTTCGATTTGTTTTTTAAATCTAAAAATAGAACTTCGTGCAATAAATAACTGCGCTGCTGGCTTGGCTTGAAATTTCGAGAATTTATCTGTGTCACTCTAACGAAGGCGTCTTTGTGGTGACAGGGAAAAATCCTCGAAATTTGCGGATTTCGAAGTTCGCGGTAGGGTCGCTGTACTCTAAATGGGGAGGTGATCTGAAAACCGATTGAAGTCGCAGCCCATTCATCCTTAGTTGTGTTATCTAGTAAAAATCTAACTTATAAGGTGGTACTTAGTACTAGTGCGCAACATGTCAACAGAGAATATTTATTTGAATCAGGATATTTTGCTCATATATATAAATCTACATAAAGTATTGTCATATGTATTGGGAGAGGAGTTTATTAGTTTTGTTAAATAGTATTTATTTTATAGGGTAACGATATCAACATTTCTCAAAATAGCAAATTTTGTTACTCAACTTGATTGTATGAGTAAGCTTCAGGTGCTTTTGCTGACAGTTCCAATAGATGGCATTTCAGCACAAGTTTCAATGTCGCATATTGGGACCGATCCCGAAATTTTGTAAATCGGTTCACGATTCTTGGAGATGGATAAGGCCGATGATTTTGACGAATTTCACATAGAAATAAAATAAATATAATAAATGATTTACGATTTTTTGATATCGAATCGACACTTATCTGTTTTGCTTAAATCATAATTAATAACCTATTAAATAGGTACCTAGTATGTTTTTCCTGCTTGTCTAAGATTAACACGATTTGCTATCTACAATATTGAGGGTTCCGAAACCTTTATTTTCTTACAAGCAATAACGATTTAAACAATGTAGTGTAACACAAACACAACTTTATTTATTTATTTAATTTTATTACATTGATATCTCGTCAGGAATTTGACGATGGCTTACAAAATATCTCGCAGATAAGAAGCCTGATAAATATTCAGGACGTGCATCTCATGGTTCATATTGCGACTAAGAAACTGGCCATTAAATATGACAGGCCATCTACATTCCTGAACAACAAAGCCGACCTACGATTAAAATAACATCTCCTTCGTAGAACGTATATCCATTTTACTTCACAAGAGCCCGTAACGTTTCCGCTGGGGTCCGATGATACCTTTTTTCCAAAGGTTTGAAAAAAGCTGGCGTCCCATTAACAATAAGATCAAAAATAGCCGCGTTCGACAATGGCGTCCGAGCGCCAGCCTCCGCAGGCCGGGGATCACTTCCAAGAAACGAGCTCGGACAAAAAGTTTCGACTCATCCTGGGAGTGAGCGAACCCACATACCTTATCTGCGTAAGACTACCCACAAACCACTGCACTGTCAGGCCCAATCTTTCTGACCAAGCATCAGCACAGGCCAAGATGCCATTTTGCAGTCGTATTCGATAAGCCATAAGTAATAAATGTATGAGAATGACAGATTCGCAAGAAAAGTCACGTAACTTATCGCTTATCGTATACGATTGGAGAATGGTTTCTTAGCTAGCCCTGCAGGCATACTAGCGCGAACTACGAATTTCGTAAATTTCGAGGCTTTGTCTCTGTCACTGCAACGAAGGCTTCATTAGAGGGACAGAAATAAATTCTCCTGCGGATTTCGATGTTCGCGGTAGGGCCGCTGCGTACAGCCCATGTCACATTTAATTAAGGTTCTTTAGTTTCAAAATTGCATTGCTGAGCATTCCAATCCGACCCATTAAACTACATTAATTCACCTGTCTTAGCAATTTAGATATTGCATTATACAGTTATGCAATAATAACAGTTTGGCACTTGAATATTTTGCTGCAAAAAAGTGCAACAATAGATACGGTAACGTCATACGGGTATTATGCAATGCGGTTAGTCTCATTCTCGTGCAAAAAATGATGACAATAATACAAGAGCAATAATGTGATTTTGAACATCCATTAGGACATGCCACCAGCGCCGATCCCACGGTCGATTGTCGAGGTTTATTTCCTGGGATCCCCTCCAAAGAGCTCTCCTATCATCAGTTTTTCCATTATTCGCTTTCAGTTTATAGTTGGCCCAATTTTTTTCAAAGTTATCCTCCCTACTTTTTTTGTAACAGGTATTTTTTGAAATAATACTATAAAAACGGATAAACTCGCATATATTAACTAATTTTAACTTCATTCCGACGTTTCGAACACTTTACAGGGTTCGTGGTCTGCGGATGACTGAAGTTAGTTAATATACGCGAGTTTATCCGTTTTCATAGTTTTATTTCATGTGTAATCCTCGCGGTAACCGAAGAAAATATTAGGTTTTTTTTATCTGATTTCTACTCAGGTGGTTTACCATGGTCACGCGTTTATCGTTTATCATGCTCCTCGTCTCTTTTGCACTTACATACTTGTTAGAACCTAACGGCAACAACGATAAATGATTAAACACGGTATCATCTGCCTACAGAATCGTGAACTCTTTCGATTCTAATAGGAGAGAAATTTAGTCCCAAAAAGTACGTTTTTTGAACTTTTCCGTTATCGCCATACAAAATGTATGAAACGGATGAAAAAAAAATCCCTGGGATCTACATTTTTCTCTTATATATCAGTATCGAAAGAGTTCGCGATTCTGAGTGGAAAGCATGTCAAAAGTTCCAAATCTTTGAAAAAAATGACCCAGTTACTCAAAACATACCTACTGTGCGGGATTCGTGAATTAAAGAAGAAAAAGTTTCATTAAGAATACGAAAAAGACGGCACACAAAATTCCTACCTAAAGCAAACACTTGTCGCGACTCCACTGGGTAAAAATGTGTAACACAAACATCAAGTCTCGAGAATGCAGTTTCGTTTCGTCCCGGGGCCTGCTCGCCATACACACTTCCAATTGTTTACTTGGCTTGTTTCCATACTCTCCACTTTCACGGTAATTTAACGCCTATTTTGTTTACTTAGCGACTAATTGAGCCTGCGTCAGTTAAAATGTCCGACTTCACTCGTCGAAATTGTTTAATAAAAACCAGCCAAGAACATGTCGGGCGTTGCTTAGTGTCAGGGTTCCGTAGTTATTCAAAAACAGCAGGGCCGATTATTTCGATATACACGTAATTTTATTTGAAAATGCTCTATAATCATGATTTTTTTATATTTTTGGGACCCACGGATGAAAAGTTAGAAGGAATTGACAATTTTTTTTAATTCTAGAGCGTACTTTACAAAAAACTTTCTTTTGGGACCCTTATTATTTTTAACTATACCCCACACAATAGGATTTCAGTAAATAAAAAAATTACCCACACTTTACGTGTAGGGCAGGTACCGTATATTTTTTTTACCTATATATTTATTCTACCACTTTGTGGGCGTGATTAATATGTATACCTCAACGAAATTTCGGATTCCAGTACTAACAGTCACTGAGCTATGCAGCGGACAGGCAGACATGGCGAAACTATTCTGCCGTGTTAACTAATAAGGACGCATCTCCCATAGAACTACTATAAGAGATGCATCTTTTTTACTTAGCACGGCAGTATAAGGGTTCCTAGTTTACTGCGGAACCCTAAAAACGGTGACATCAAGCCGATTAAATCGTATTTATCAGCATTGTTGAGTCCTTACAGAAATACGGGTTACGTCATACACGTCGCCATGTCCGGGGCATCGTGTAGATGTACTCATTCATGTTCCGATCTCTTATCGCTAGTACTGACCTATAAATAACACTTTGTTTCTAACAACCGGTCGAGCAGATTGATTGTATCGAAGCCGATTAAGCAAGAGGTACCCTTATTGGCACTCCTGCTGAGCCAGTTTTAGTACCTGTCAATTCCGATCCGCATAGGCGTTTAAGGTTTTGACTGACATGACAAAGTAGAATAGTTAACGCTAGCCAATTATTAGGGGTTTCAGCCGTATAATGTATCTAATAATAACTGATATAACACGTTGAAATATGTTAAATCGTGTATATACTACTACTAAGAGAATGCGAGTTTAGTGGAATAGAATACGCTAAAATAAATTCCAGTTAAATGCGATTCAATAAATTCCATACTTGCGGAGTAAACAACTACTTAAATATGTAGGTACATATTTCCAAACTGAACTCGTATCTTAAGGGAATGTCATTTCTAATTCACTATATTTTATGGCCGGATCAAACACACGAGATACTTAATCAAGTAGTCGACAGTTATTTCATAACCTTTACATATTTACTAACAAGTTTGTCAATATGTGCTTTTACGTTTGATAGTGATATCAACTTTGCAACTTTGTCAGTTTTCATTTATCATCGTCAAACAGGTTCCCATGATAAGTGCGGTAATTGGAGTGTTTCATATTTTAACACTCTTTTATTGGGTTCACTTGTAAATAAGTAAGTCCTATCAAGGATCGTACAAACGCCCGTCATTTTGAAAACATAACCCTGTTCCGTACAATAGAGACTTCATTATCTTCTGATATTTTATTTTTTAAGATGATTTTTTTTAATAACGCTAACATAGTATCTATTTATGCGATCGCAACTCCTTCTTACTTGCATACGCCATTATTGTGACCAATAAAAGATTTAGATTTTTTGGTAAAATCTGTCTATATCTATGTATTGAATTTTTTATCTATGGGTGACTAAGATCCCGTAGACCATGATGAACTCTAGATACATTGTGTTAGTGTTATTAAAAATATCTTACAAAATAAAACATGTTAACATCATAAGATTCATAAGATAAGGAAGTCTCTACTGTTCGAAACAAGGTTATGTTTTCAAAATGACGGGCGTTTGTCCGACCCTTGGTCAGAAAATCTTGGAATCTTAATTTGACCCATTACCCGGTCTTGGATTAGGATGAAATTTTGCACACGCTCTGAGTTCTGATGACAATACATGACTAGCTAAGAATCGTCATTACAAATCAAATATGGCGGCCTCCCAAAGATGGCGGACTGGCTATTTGAATTCCACCCCCATGATATGGGTCTCAAATGAGAGGGTTTGCTGTCAGTGTCAGACATACGAAAAAAACGTGTTCGCTAGTTCGCTAGTTTTTAAACTATTGTAATTATTGTATTTTATCGAAATGTGAAAGATAGCTTGTGGGAACTACAGGGTGGCGGGTTTTGGGCCCTAGGGGGACCCGTAGACATCGTTCATATCATAATCCTACGAGCAAAAGAGTAGTATTTTTAGGGTTCCGTACCAAAGGGTAAAATGGGACCATACTACTAAGGCTCCGCTGTCTGTCTGTGACCAGACTGTATCTCGTGAACCGTAATAGTTAGCTAGTTGAAATTTACACAAATGCTGTATTTCTGTTGTACCTATAACAACAAATATTACTTACAAAGTAGGATTAAATAGGTATTTAAGGGCGCGCCCAAACTTTGATTTTTTATGATAAATTCATAATGTTGACATATTCCCCTCGTGCGCGAGTCCGACTCGCACTTGGCCGGTTTTTTTTTTTTAAATTAGTGCCTTCTTAGATCATGTTAAGTAGGTAAAATCCCTGCCATTGCGAGCAATGTTAACAAAACATTTAATGAAATTTGTATATCTAGAACTATTTTTTTATCAGGGTTGTGATATATGGTAAGCGTTTATTTTATTAAATATTTAGCAGCACCTACTTGATGAGATAGAGCTGTACTAAAAGACATTTTGAGTATAAATTTCTTTACGTCAGCCTCCGTAGCCTAGTTGGTAGACTTGGTAGTGACCCTGCCTACGAAGCTGGAGGTTCCGGGTTCGAATCCCGGCGAGGGCATTATTTGTACATTTATCTATGATAGTTTTTATCGTGAATATCGCCTGTGCAGACGAAGTAGCGGGCCCAGCTAACTTTTCTTCTAAAATCGCATGCCAATCAGGTTCGTCTAGCCCTACACCCTCATAATCGATCTGGTTTCATGTTACACATTAAATGTAACGCAATAATCACATCATATTCTCCGGGCGTGTTTCATCGTCCAATTGCATCCTCATTTCTAAATCAACTTAAGTCCGTCGTAGTCTAAACTATATTTTGTCGTTTTTGGAATGATCGGCTCAATTGTGGCGAATTCGCGGCACGTGACCACTATTTGCAGTAAAGTATCACAATGATTATATCATTCTCCACATTTATATTGCAATTAACTCGTTTCACACCCCATGCGGGTTACTTGATGGTCCTTTAGCGACCACCAACACACGTTTAATTACTCGTTAAAATAATTGAGAACATTTTTTTTATAGCACAAGCTACCCGCCCCGGCTTCGCACGGGAGCAATGCTGATACTAAAACCTTACTCTTGGATCAGTCTATCAATTAACACGTTCCCTCAGTACTGTTTGACTAAGTGCTATTGCTATTAGCATCGAAACTATCTTATAGAACTTCTATGCCAGTGACACGCACGTCAAGCAAGATGGTACGTAGGGTCAAGGAATTTAATTTCCTACCCATTTCGTACCTTGTCATAGTAGCTATAATATGATAGTCCTAGCTGCTTTCATATTGATTGTCACTGTGACAAGGTACGAAATGGGTAGGAAATTAAATTCCTCGACCGTACTTCTATGCTAGCAACTCAATATTTGTGTCAATAATGTTCGTAGGTATTTCTATGTCACTGACATAGGAATAAGAATGTATTTTTTATGGGACGAAGGTAGACAGCTGAGCTCTAAGCCCACCTGATGGAAAATAGGAACTGAGGCCCATGGACATAGTGATCAAAAAATCGCCAATTATGGTAGTGGCGTAGGAATAAGGTTATTTTGATCACGCACCTATGTGTTTTCAGTTAAATGTTACACTCGGAACATAGTAACCCTAAACTTGGCAGAATTTTAAAAAATCGTGCGTTCTAGCCTCCTCGCCGCAGTGTAGAGCAAAAAATTCTGTGTTAAAAAAAAATACAAAAAGTGGGTCAAAGACCATGTATCTTTAAAGATACATTGCCAAGTTAAGGGGTAATCCTGTAGGACGAAACATGTTAACCATACCTGGGATAACTGGGGGCAAGTTATAGGGATTTGATATCGATTAATAAGATGTCGATATAATTATAATAAAAGATGTGCTTATTGAACATTCTCGATTACAGTACAGAGGTTCGATGTCATATCTGATATCGAGCCTCTTCAGATAGTAAAAGTATGCAGATGTCATTTTAATCAAAATGACAATTTAAATATTGATATTTTAATATTAATTGTATATTTTGAAAATAAACGCGTAACTACCCGTTTAAATTTATTTTTTATTTTAATTGAAGAGTAAGTACCTAATATTTATTTATGCCGAATAACATTTTGATGTTGTCATTCACAGTAACATCGATATATTTTTAGTCGATAAAATATTTTGCTACATCACTTTCGTATAAATGCCCCGAGTTATCCCAGGTATGATGTTAACAAAACGTGCGCTTACATCGCGTGTGAAGAAATACACTAGCAACCAAAAAAAACAACAAATTAACAGCGTAACAATTTATATCTAAAAATTACCATTGGTTAAGTATCTCTAGTTTCGTTTCTAGTGGCAAAGAAAACAACGACTTCTGACGAAAATACCGAGCTAAGTACCACATAGTCTAAAAAATACGTACAACCATACCGCACAATCTACTTCAGACAGTCAAAAGTTCGACACCACTAAAAATAAACTACAACCGTCTCATTATTTAAATCTATTCAACAGTTTCCTGTATAACTTTACACAGTAAAATCCAAAACGCGATCCAGTAAAGAATGGGACCTCCAAGAATGTACCGGTAACGAGTCAACTACCTGTACCATTCATCGCATTCTACGTGGAGCAAAGTGTTATTGCTGGATTACTGTCAAAACTAACAGATAATATCGCTTCCTGCGCTATTTAGCCTGTAATGACGGTAAGTGGTGTACCTGCCTAACAATAAGCGGGTACCTACATGTGCTATTCACAACGCTTACAACAACAACAACAACGATTGGTTTGAGGA
>JALPQI010005251.1:0-58103 GCA_025490895.1 Thaumatotibia leucotreta | reverse complement strand
ATTTTCAACACTGCATACATAAAGTTACGAGTGTGTTATTACCTACAAGACTCTTTAGTCTTTTGGCAAAAGATTAATTTAAGGTTTTTTTGACACAAATGGAAATAATGTATTTATTTATTAACTGAGCTCGTAATTAGGTCTCTAAAGCTTATGTTTCAAAATTAAAAAGTTATCAAAATAATATTTGTTTTAACTTGTTAACCTAATATAAGTATATTAAGTTACAGTAAAATCATCATCATCCCGTTTCAGTCCACTGCTGGATCTCCCAAAATATTATTTAAGTCATCCCGACACTGCCTGTGTTGGTTTGTCAGCCTCCGTAGCCTAGTTGGTAGTGATCCTGCATACGAAGTTTCGGGCTTAAATCCCGGCGAGGGCATTCTTTGTGTATTTATTTACCACAAATATTTGTCCCTTGGTCATGGCTGTCTATGTATTTAAGTATCCTTATGTATCTATCTATTAAATATTATATCGTCACCTGGTACCCACATCATAAGCCTTAATTGAGCTTACCGTGGGACTAAGTTGATTTGTGTGAGTTGTCCCAAGATATTTATTTATTTATCAGGGCACATCACGCTCAAAGTGGCTGTCATTGATTGTCATAGCACAAAGAATAATTGTGACTGTAAATTTTACCGGTTTTCACCAACATGACTGAAAGGAAAACAAGAAATAAGTGAAACATTACCGTAAGCAGAAAAAAGTAAGTCAAAACCTTAAAATAATACTTTAAACAGGACGAATTTGATATAAAATTGGAAACTTATGGCGAATTACTTTGTTACAGTTCTGATGGATCTTTGTTAAACGGCACCGAAAACATAAAAACTGCCTGTGGACACGGTTGTTTTGTATGCCTTTTTAGCTTTGATTATATAGAAGAATGCTAACAGCGATCCCATGGCCCCCCACTAAAGGTAATGTTGCAGGGATGTTTAGTGGGTATTCTCCTCTATAAGTGGAGACCTACATACCACCTCCATAATATGGAGCATGGGCCACATCTAAGCCCGGGGGTAGATGCGTAAAAGCATTATGCCCTGCGAAAACAAAAAATAAATAATTATAGGTCATATCGCTTCGTTGGATTTCTTGAACCTCAAGTACATTTCCAGCAAACAGCAATTTTTTGCTTTTCTTTTGTGTTTCTGTTTAAAAAATGAGATCTCGTTTCAGTGAAAAGAAGGCTCATATCTAACTTAAAACAAAAATGTTTATGATATTGACAATATGAATATCGTCCAAAATTGGCTAGCATTGTCATACGTTGTTAACTTATTTCTTCTTTGACAATTATGCCAAAATGTACCTAAAGTCTATTTATATTTACTTGTCTTATCATGTAAACAAACCACAGACCAAGTGAAATAAACAAAAACGTCAACGATGATCAAAAGACAATCACTAGTGATTAGAAATGTCGATATAATGAAATGTCAGCTTAATTTCACTGCTTACGTAAATAGAGGATTATCGATTTTGCATCGTCTGTCAGGAAAATAATTAATTAGTATAATATTATATCCAAAACTATGGTTACCTACTCAAATATTTTTTTTTTTATTGTAAAGAAAGGGTAGAAAATAAATCGCTAAAATAAAAAGATATCGGTAACAGAAATCCGCAGGCAAGCCAGCGGCCCTACCGCGAACTTCGAAATTCGTAAATTTCGAGGATTTTTCTCTGTCACTCCAACGAAGGCGCCACTAGAGTAATGAGAAAAATCACATGAAGAGCACCCGTAACGAACAACATGAAGCGAAGTAGCGAAACGAATGACGTTTGACGTGAAGATTTTATTCAATATTCAATAGACAACTAAGCACAGCCTGTCTTTGAATAAAATAAATATTGAAATCAACTACAAAAATTTTGGTTAATTACTGCAATTTATTTTAATTGCATTTTTCCCAAGTTGTACTTGAAGTATTAATATCGATATATCGTCATGCCAACATTACAGTACAAAGACAATCTAGACATCGCAATGTCACATCAATGTCGGGTGTTTTTAAAATTATCCGAGCGTAACAGCGTTTCTTGACGAAAATCTTTAGAGAAATGATATTTTTCAGTGATTTTTTGAGTGATTATAATACTTTGCGAGGTTTTTTAAGTATGCAACAGCATTTGACGTGATGATTATTGTGTAATTGCAGAAAAAAGTTCATAATGTTTTCAGAAAATGTTTGTTTACATGATAAGACAAGTAAGGATGAATGCACCTTATTTAGGTACCTATTATTGCCACGTTGTGCATGGTTCCAATTGATTAAGAAGGTCAGGTTTCATCTTACAAACAATTAGTTTCACGAATGTACATTTTCAATAAGGTCCGAGTGCAAAATATCCAATAATAAATGAAAATCATGTGTGGGTAATTACCGAGCTAAAACAAAATGCAATTATATTCAATGAAATACTTTATAGTTGAAAATATACTAATTTTTACATTTCTTCGTAGTCGTCTTCTGATACATTTAATAATACTCTTTGGAACTCTTTGTTAAAGTAATCAGAAATCATGTTCCAAACGTTAATAGAATACCAAATTACTATACTTAGAGAAAACACCACACGAAATATTAAACTGAGCATTTTGCAATATGATATCTTAAAATAAAACAATGTAGCTAAACCAGAAAATTTTGAAAAATCACACTTATATTTCGAATTACATATACGAGTATTTCATAAATAAATCAGGTCTTATAATTATATTAGGTATTTTAAATCTTTTATTAAAAAACAAGCCTGATTTTAATCATCTCGGTTCAAGCAAACTCAGTTTTTAATTAGATTCTCGTCAATAAAGACTGACATTTTATAATCTTTTAGACAGCAAAGACATGTAATACAAATGAGAAATGCTAAAACAGCCATTAATTAATAATACTCGTCGTAGCCGTAGTATATTATTTCTGAAATCATAGAGAATATCGTCTGAATGTGTGGATAAGCTAAAGTTGTCACCATAACTATACTGTTCGCTAATACAAACAGTTTCATAGTATCCATGCCATCCTCTGACCTGAAATAAATAAAAGACATATTTATAATTTGTACCTAGCAGTAAAGGTTAGGAACAATACCAAGTATAATACAATCAAAACTGTTCTCAGAAAGTAATGTTTTGACGAAATGACCTTTATCTTGACAGTAGTGTTTAACACTTTGAGCGCAGGGAACTTTACTCCCGATGGGAGTTCTCTGTGGGAGGTCCATTTTCGCTACGAAGCGGAAAAATCACGGGATCGGCTACGAGCGTAGCGCGTAGCACTCGTCCGCAATGAAAGTGTTAAAAAAATAGCCTGCCTAGCAAATGGTGTCTCTCAAAAAGCGTCTTCTTCTTTACGTACTCGTAAGTACTGCGAAAGTGACGCTAGAAAAAATTGTTTGATAGTGACTTTCAGAAATTGTGATCTACTTGACCAAAAAAAAAAGTAGAAAGAAGGAGATGTTTATTTTTACAACTTATGTAATTTAACTGTTAAATTATAATTTTAACACAAATGTTTAGGACAGAATAGGAAATCGTACCAGGAAACATAAGAAAACTGAACCACACAAATCATATTTTCAATTTACTTTACAAAATAAGGAGATTATAATATAGTTTTAAGGCTCATACCGAAGCCATCCCCCAAACCCTTGTTCTTCATCATCCAAGGAGTCTGTCTTAAGAGGTGCTTCGGATTTCTCCACTTCCTTGCTTTCCACAACTTTTACAGATTTCTTTGTAGTATTCGATTTCAGTTGATTATTTTTCTTCATAGTCCTCTTAACTAAAAAATTATAATAAGGAGTTGTTATTCAAACATTTTAAAATAATGTTATGTTATTTTTTACGTTTTATCTGCATTTATTAAATACGTAAGGAACGTTGATTGTAATTTAAGCAGAAAATAAGATAAATATTTAAATCGAATATTTCACAATGCCCGCATCCCTGTCGAAGGGATTTATTTCATAAAAACCTACCTGTACCTATCTATCATGTTTTGAGTTTCCAAATTTAAAAAATCATAATAGCACTTTAAGTTGATACCCTAGAAATTGACTAGTCAGATTCAATGCTCATTTTAGTGGGTTAATAGTAGTTATAGGTGTATCTATACAATAAGGTTCAGAAAAGGGTGAACGTTTGTAAAACGCATTTTTTATTGCAATTATGTATAGGTACACTCACACCCACATCCGTCACCGGACGGCACAAAATCATGTATATACAGTGTGTGGCCTACAACCGGGGTGAAAATTTAAACGGTGCATTAATAAGCTGATCAACAATCATTTCCACATATTGTAATAAAAAAAAAAAAAAATTTTTTTGTAATTTTTTGTTCATGTATTTTTCATTATTATGGGTTCATTTACTTGAATTAAAAGTTATCAATAACTTATCATTTTTGAATCATTGAAAAATGTACAATTTTTTTTTTAAAACCGTATCAAATTAGTGTAAAAATGCAAACAAAATTATTGTTATGACTTCCTACCTGGTATACTATCAAGATGTCTTGCGACTGACAAGCTACGACATCGTGATGCCAAGATCCAGTACTAAAGGTCCATAGCTTTGAATGACAATATCTCCGAACTTAACCACTTTGAAACACCGGGACCTTTACAGGATTATTGCTGATAGTCTAAGGAGTCACTCATTTCATTTTTCTCCCGTGTTAAAGACCACACACTGTATAACTGCATTCAACGAAATTACTATTACGCAACCAATGTATTTGTAATTTCCAATTTAACCAAAGTTCTGAGCGGAGGGTATTAACACGATTCATTTTTATTACTGGGAACGAGTGCTTGATGACAATTAATTTATGCAAACTCGATTTCGAAATCACTACTTACAATGAACAGTTAATTGAATTTGTTCAATGCAAAGTTTATTTTATTTTATTGTCTTCTTCATTCACTAATACTCGTACGTATACTGAAAGCATTAACTTTATAGCTTTGATAAATGTTATTAATCAAATAAATATAAAATAAACCTCACATCTTACAGCCCCGAAAATGTATCGAACTGGCCAATTACAGTAAAACAACGAGAAACACCTGCCGTCTGATCAAATATTATTCGATGTAGGTAATATTACCTTGTAGAAACAAGACGCACGCACGGTTCGCACTGACTAACACACCTAACGAACCACATTCAAGGGAGTGTGGAGCACCGCTCGGTGCTTGGGCTAACGTGGATAAACCTATCAACCGTAATTGGGTTGATAATTACTTAAAACATATCGATAACATTTAGGTTTAAACATTATGATTACCTAACTATTCAGATTATTAATATGACTTAGGTACAATGGCAGTGGTGCATTCCACGAGAAATAATACTTTGTCGGGAATGTGGCGTCTAGGATAGCTACCTTATAAATATAATATGGAAAGTGCGAGAATTTTCTATCAATGCAAAAACCAATTTATGAAATTAAGATACACTAGAAATGACTTACCTCCTTACTCTCTTAGAAGTATGCGAAGAACGGCGTCACGTACCCGACATTCTCGTGGAATCGTAGTTTTGATTTGGTATGAGCCTAGTTAAATATATAGGCTTTTTCAGAAACCATAATTCTTCTTACGAGTATTGTCATCAAATGTCTACATTTTTACGATCTTACATTAATCGACCTAGTCCCAATGTAAGCTCAAATATACAGCTTATATTATAGGTACCAACTACATTTATTGGTAGGCGACAATAAGGCTACGCCCCACGTAGACGATTTAAAGCGACCAGATTTGCGACGCGATTCGATGCGACGAAGTCGCAAATGTATGAGCTGCGATGTGATGCGATGGCCCATTCCTACGTGCACGCAAAATTTTTTATCGATCCAACATTTTCAATAAACAAAATGACACACTATTCGGGCGTCAAGTTTCGCTCGCGCTAAAATATCAAACAAACTGATCGCGTTCGCTTCGCTTCGCGTCGCGTCGCGTCGCCCGTACGCCGCGCCGGGGTGGGTCACTTGTAGGACACTTGCTGTCGGTTGTTTGATTTTATCGCGACGCGTCGCGTTATTTTGCGTTCGCAAGAGAATCGCTCATCTAGGACTCTGCGTAAATGTAAAGATTCATGCACTATTATCCTTCTCTTCCCAGTGTCATCAATTAGATTAGTGATACTGTTAAATAAAAGTAAATAAATAAATAAAATAGCATTTTTGTTATAGATATACCCAGCCTAACCCATGAATCACATTTTATTATGCAAATAGATATCACTGAACTGAATGATAAATGTAAGTTAGCTTGCATCTTTTAGGATGGCAACAATTATGCCGCGCATTCTATGCAAATGCACCGCTTACCCTTACCCGCTTACAAAATCAAAATTACTGCTTATTATTTGTTGGTTAAAAATATATTGGGAGCATAACGAGTATGTAGGTTTCATTAGGGTAATTAAAATAAACCTAAAATTTAATCTATCGTGATATCGTTTAACCTATAAATAAAATTAAACGGTTATTTAGTCACTACGCGGGTACTGCCGATGACGCGCGCGCGACGCGTTAGCACAGGCGTATCAGTGCTTGATAATGAAGACCTAAAGGCCCGGATGCTTAGCCAAGTTGCCAATCGCTAGCGCTTGCTAGCGCATCGTAGTTTTCCCTCTCTGTCACTCCTTTACATTAGTGCGACAAAGGGAAAACTACGGTGCGCCCTTCCGGCCGCCATGGCAACTAAGTTTCACAACCAGTGGTGATGAAGGATTTTTTTGTCTTTGTTGGCAACTAGTTGCCAAACAATACTTTATTTTCTTACTACGCAACTTGGTTGCGTACAAATATTTTCTGAGAAATACTAGTTACGACGGAAGAATGTGTTTTCTTGGTACCTATGCAACTACTGGTTTTTCTAATGTCACATTCAAGTTGACAGTATCATAGTTCACAGTTTTATGTTCATGCTCTTCATAAGCACAAATATTCACATAAATCTTTCACAACATTGTTACGAAACGGGACAATATAATCTGCTCTTAAAATAAATTTTAAAAGGTAGTTGTCGAAATGAGTAACTGGAACATTTGGTCTCTGCGGCGTGCGTATGACGATCCTACCAAATGCCTGTACAATGACTGTGTAAACGAAGATTTTGTAGTCATTCCCGATATGGTGAAGGCAAAAATACTGCTGGACTACAACCTACTACCATGAGAAACATTAACGTGTTGCTTTATTTCTTGTATGTTTTAGATGTTCAATGTTAAATTGTGAATCTAAACGTTAATTATTTCATAAAAATAATATTATTTCTTAAAAGATGTTTAATTGTATATCTTCTAGGTAAATGAGCAGTGGTCATGGTCAATATATTGACCACATTGTATAGCACTACATGAGCACTGGTCAAATGGATGACCACATTGACCACCCCAGTGGTAACACGAAATGATCAACGGTCATATGGTTGACCGCCAATTTTCTCGCTTTTCCGGTGTTTTAAAGGATTTTTAAGAAATTAGTTTCTTAGTCTAATGTTTAACTACTATATAAATAAAAATCAAGAAGATTGCCCAAAAAAAATCTTGCCGTATAAAGGGTTAACCAATTAAGAAAGTTGCATACTAAGAATAAAAAATCGTCTTTCACATCTGGTTGCGAAAATCTGTTTGCCATGGCATACTAGTTGCGTAGAAAGTAAAAAAACTCTTGTATGGCAACTAGTTGCCGACAACGAAGAAAAAATCTTTCATCACCACTGGTTGCGAAACTTAGTTGCCATGGCGGCCAGAAGGCGGTGCGCTAGCAAGCGCTAGCGATTGGCAACTTGGCTAAACACCCTGGTCACGACATTGATCTAAGGCGACCAGCGGTGAGCGAATCTATGAGTTGGAGCGGGATGCCGATATGGGTACTTCCTCTCACACGTATGGTTTTTCGCTAAGCCGGTCGCCTTAGACTAATGTCGTGGCCGCAGCATAAGCCTTCCAAAACATGTTGAGCGTAGTGACTAAATACATGTGGAATTAACCGTTTCATTATATTTATAGAATTTATTTTGATATTATCACAAACAGCTGGATTAATAAGTGAAAACCCTACTAAATCAATTTTTATATTATTTATTGGTAATTCTTATTTTTCCGTATAAAATAATTCTGATGCTGAATTCTGATATGAATAACATAAATATAGTAAAAAAATCTAATCTCAGGTATGTCCATAGGTACATGTCTCAACAGCTACTGAAGGAAGCCTCTCAAATGCTGATCGATAGTTACGTAAGTTGTGAAGTATTCCACGAACTGGAAGTTTTAATCATATACTTTTCGTTGTTCTCATTTTAGCCATTGCACGTTTTGTATGGTTTCTACTTTTTACTGTGTATTAGTGCTTCATACAATATATAAAATAATTAAAAAATTAAAAAACACGACTGCCGTTTTAAGCGAACTGAAAAGTAACAAATAAATCTTTTTTCAGGTTCATTATTGTGAGCGTATCTACATAAGTATAGGCGCTTGTCTTATTATTTACTATATTTTGTTTCAATTGCAGTCGGGGAACCTCCATAAATTTAAATTTTCCGTAATGAAAGGTTCCCCGACTGCAATCGAAACAAAATATTGTAAGTAAATAAGACAAGCGCCTATACTTATGTAGATACGCTCACAATAATGAACCTGAAAAAAGATTTATTTGTTACTTTTCAGTTCGCTTAAAACGGCAGTCGTGTTTTTTAATTTTTTAATTATTTTATTTATTTGAAACCTTTTAGTGAATCTGAAGATTCCTTGAAGTTGGATAAAACTTCAAAAACCGTCTTCGCAGAGGGCTAAAGCTTCGATCCGGGGGCCCGAGGAGTTCCCATCCCGCTAATTTTGGGGGCCGGAATATAACTGGAACCAATGTAAATCTATATGTTGATCGAGTCCGCAGGGCGAGCTTTAAAGCGAGGCCGAAGGCCGAGCTCCGCGAAAATGGAACTACCATGCTTCTTCGAATACCCCAAGCATCTAAAAAATCGACATCCGCGTAGGGCCCCAGGCACGACGAGCGAGCCCACAGGGTACAACCGTCCCTCTTAACTGATTTAATAATCGAACCGGAGGGCCCAACGTGCAACGGTTCGCTTCGAACCCCAGCGAAGACTTAAAGTTCGCGAGGCGGAAGGTCGAGCCGCCAAAGCCCAGCACTACCATGTCAGCCGACGGAATAGTGTAACGTTAAAATGGATACGACGATCGTTTCGACAACGAATTGTTCCTCAGAGAGGCGCTGGTTTGTGAGGCCAAAAGCCGAGCCCCTGGCCCGGACCACCGGAGCCAGAGGCACAGACTTTAACTTAGAGAGCCCAAGTGTCACTTGGAATAAATTTAAAGTAAGGCCGAAGAAGGGCCGAAGGCCTGGAGCATAACTATCGGGGTGCTTCAAGCGCAAGCCCAATGGTCGGAGGCCCGACGAGCGAGCCCAAGTGGTACAACCGTCCTTCTTAACTGCTTTAACAATCGAAACCAGAGCCCAGCGCTACCACACTACGTGATGGAATAGTGTAACATGAAAACGAATCGGAGATCCGTAGATCCGACGATCGTTTCCACAACCTGCGAAGGCTGTAAACCGAGCTCCGCGTAGGGCCGAAGGCCCGAAGTGTCCTCTAAAGGGGCACCAGCTTGCAAGGCCGAAGGCCAAGCTACCAGAGCTCAGCGCTCCTTCGCTATTCAATGGAAAAGTGTAGCATTAAAACGAATCTCAGGGCGGCAGGCAAGAAAAATCGTTTCGAGAAAGTGCGGAGGCTGAAAGCCGTGATCCGCTTAGGGCCGAACCGAAGGCCTAGAGCGCGGTCACCTAGCGCGCTTGCCTGCGAGCGGCGTGAGACTCAAGTTTCCAGGCAAACCTACCTTCATTCATACCATACCCGACCCTGATCTGAAAAGCCAACGGCAGAACGGTCAAAACCTTGCCACCCCTTTAGTGTTCCTCTCCAGCACCATATGTCTGACTAAGCTCGTTTTCTAGTGACGTTGTTGTACCCTATCATGTGCCTAATTACTAATTTGACATTTAACAAAAATCGTAGGCTCATATTTTGGATGAAAAAAACCGGCCCGTACATGATACGAGACATTTAATGGTAAGATATTTCAAGTTTTAAATTTTATGCGCATGTTACAACACGTTAACAATTTTGTTTGGCCACAATTGCTGTTGTGATTGTATTTTAGGGACATACCTTTGATATGCGAATCATATTGTACGTTCTTTTTTTAATACCTATTATATTCTGGCAATTCTCCGCCACGCTGGCCCAATACTTGCTGGGAACTTCTCATACATGCTTGAATTTCTTCGCAGATGTATGCAAGTTCCCTCACGATGATTTCCTTCACCGTAAAGTACTGTGTGTGTGTATACAGTACTGGACAACATGTTAAGTTCGCACCACGATTTTGATACGAATTCGGCTGTGTGGGCTATCCTCCTATCTATCCTATATCATTTTTCCAGCATTTAAGTCGACACTTGTTTCCAACTAATATAATTATGACTGATTATTGAGCTATTTCTTATTAATTAACCGTTACTTTCGAACAGTTCGGACAACTGAGGCAGCTGTGGCAGCTTTTGGTAGTCATGTCATCATCAAAATATGACAACTTCACTTGCCTATGAATTATTATCGGTTGGTTCCAATGTTTAAAATTGTCCAGATTCTATGGGAAATTAATATTAAACTAGCTTTTGAAATTTTACTGTTAACACTGAAAAAAAGACATCGCCCGATAGTCTACTTTGTATCGAAATCATGTAGAGAACTTAAACTTTTGACTGATACTGTTTTATCAAACGATATATCGTATACCTACAAGTTTTGTTTGAAAAAATCATCGATTACGAGCCGGGGATTGAACCCACGACCGCTGCGTAGCAGCCGTGCATTTTACCCCTTGACCACAAGCGCGTACATACAATGTATGTTTCATACACACTTAGCGTTCAAGAAGATGTGTCAACGGTGACAGTCCTGTCACGGCTTAGGTATTGAAGAAAAACTTCAATAGTGCGATGTAGAACATTTCGAGTTTTCTCTTCAAACATATACTTAAACATATAACTTGTATATATATTTACAATCTGCATACAAAATGCTTTAATTTGATACCCAAATCATAGCATTTAGATGACACATTATTCTTTGCGCTTTAATTGTATTTTAATGAATCTGGCTGTTCTAGAATAAGTAACAAACCTATAAGTTATATACATGTTAGTAATCGTTGTTTGAAGCTCTTCATTTTGATACCAAACTCGATAGGTTTCTTTCATATTTTTTTTTTTTTGGGTAGACAATATTTAATTTTTAGGCCGCCATATTGTTTTTAACGTGACGTCACATATCCTATGTTACCCGCAACGTCACGAGGATTCAAATGATACCTTACACTATTAAAAACGGTTAAGTGGTCGCGAAGATCTGCGCGTTTAAAGAAAATATGAAACATACATAGGGGCTGAACACATATACTCTCCTTTTGGCAGTCGTGTAAAAATGTATGTATACTGCCGTGCAATTCCTAAACCACAGTAACTGACAAAAGTCGATTTTGAGATAATAGCAAAAAACAGTTTTAAAGTAATATATTTTCCAAGTTTTGATAGTTATTGAGATATTTTTTTGTCCAAAATGAAGTATTAAAATCATACAATATGATAAATTAAAAAATACGTGCTTCTGCATTTTCTAAAATTAAATATGTGTTTTTTTCGAAATTCTGTGTTTGTACTGCGCTTTTAAAAACAGGGAAAAATATAACAATTACTAATTAAGACACAGTAAAATGACCACTTACTGCACAAATTTTGCGTGCTTTATAGAGATAGGCGGCATTTTACAGGTTAAACTGCAGTAAAAGGGACTAGTGTACTGTAATTTAACTAGTATTTTGATTGAATTTTTGTGCTACGAACTTCATTCACAGCAGTAAAATATAGTTTTTTTTAAATAAAGTAATTAAAATACAACAAAACTTTGTAACAGCATTACATGATTTTATTATTAAGAAATTCTAACACGCTTATCAAGTTTCATGCCATTGTAAGACACAGAAGGAATTAAAAAACGATTTAAAAGTTATTTGAAAAACGCAGTTTATTTAGGGATTTGTCGTCAATAATACAAAAATTAGACAAAAATTAAAGTTTATTACCACATTTTCTTAAGCAACGAAATAACAATCAACTTAAGGTACCAGTATCGGTTGTAATCAGAGCAAATGGCACATTATATTTAGCCTTACATTGATTTCAATGAGTAAGCTCACGACTGATTATGGCGTAGCACTTCTACGATTAATTTTAATAAATATAATTTCTTACGTATTCGTGTCAGTCATAATTCAAAAAGTCTTTAGAACACTGTATATTATAATACAAAACCCTATAAAATAATAAATTGTCATTAATTATGACCTATTACTACAAAAGTACTCCGCTCCTGGAGTATATTTATGTATGACACGTTATAGGTTTTGTTAAATAACCGTGACTAATTTAATAACACCGTATATATAATATGTAATAATTCATTAAAGAAATGATTAAGAACTTACTTTCATATTTTATGTTTAGCTTCGAATTTAAACTAACATAAAGAAATGTGTTAAATGCACCTGGGATTACCGTATAAGAAACTTAAACCAAAAAGTATGTAGCAATCTTATCGAATCCGAAAATAGGTAAACACAATTTTCTAAATACTCGATTATTGACCGGTATTGGCGGTATTCGTATAATTCATATGTATAATCTACTTCATACGTTACGGCGAGGTACCGCAATCAAGAAGAAATGTAACAATATTATGACATAACGATGATATTTGCTGGCAAGCCATTGCTTAATAAGATGATACCGCCGCCTATGAATCATAACTCGTATAGCAAAATTAAATGTGTACAAACTAAAGAGAAGGTTATTTTTTTGTCTTTTAAGAACCTAATAATTATGTAATAATACCTT
Source organism: Thaumatotibia leucotreta (assembly GCA_025490895.1). Lineage (NCBI taxonomy): Eukaryota > Metazoa > Arthropoda > Insecta > Lepidoptera > Tortricidae > Thaumatotibia > Thaumatotibia leucotreta. The sequence goes on along the minus strand of JALPQI010005251.1, from coordinate 45,090 downwards.
TATGTGTTTAACTATATAAGTTTTTATTCGTTTACCATCAGACGACACCTTGGTTGTTTTAAATTGTAAATAGGTCAATAATTATTTTACTACCTTAAACAGGATGTTCTAACGATATCACTATAAGCTCTCTTCAAGGAACGTCCGAGATGGATCTAACTCGAATTTGCCACTTAAAATAAACGTCTAAATGCAGTTAAAATAGTCAAATAACATAAAAATACTGCCTAAACTGCAGCCCCTTGGGGTGCTACTGTCCTTTAGCTAGTATTATTGCTATTGAAAGTAATACAACATACAGCATAATGAGTACATTAATGAACTTGTTACTGCAGTTTAGATGGCAATACGATACTTATTTGAACAGTAGTGTACCACTTTAAATATCGTTATTTTATTCCTACTGCGTCTTAACTAGTAATTATGCTTATTAATCTATAAAACTGGAAACGCAGTACAACACTTTTAGCATAAAAGTTGTATACTGTGTTTTAATTAGTTTCTTTATAAACGAGATACTATCAGTTTACATGCTAAAAATCATAAAATTCAACACCTGTACTGCGTTTTAATCAGTATCAGCCCAAAAACCGTAGCCGTAGACCATTTTACTGCGCTTTATATTGCATTGTGCTGGAAAAACTAGTCACTTACTGCTTTTGGGGTTTCGAGTTTCCATGTTCCAGTTTTCCAAATTAAAAACTGATCGATTGGGATTATGCGTTTGGATTTGCTGATTATAGATCACCAATAAACCATAAACCGGAAAATTGGCAGTTACTGTGGTTTAGGAATTGCACGGCAGTATAGTGCTATGTACTTAACGTGCAAAACTGACTAAAAACCATAATTTTGCTTTAGTGAATGTAAATCATCTTCATATAGAAGTGAAATACGAGACCACAATCATAGCAATCAACATAAGAATGAATCTTGAATATGCAGATTAACTTTGGCAAAATAATAGAAATGCGCAATGCGAACACACTTGAAATTTAAATACAGCTTTGCAATTCTTATTTACTATTGAATGAAAGGCAAGTATTTATTGTTTTGAAAAATAACTGTAATATGCATTTTGAATTTATGAGAGTCAAAGAAAAACACGGACGGATAATAATACTACAAAGAATTAGTTGACTAGTTTCAACGATAATGTTTTTTGTTTCAAATGGCGGACTTAATGCCTAAACCCATTCGTACCTATAAATCCAAAATTACAAAACACGGGATTTTTAGTCAATTTTTTTAAATCCGTTGGCAATGTTGCAGACTCTTTTCTTGTTGTATGTTGATAATGTATTTTTATTTTTTCAACGCAATGATCGAGTTTTAAATATGGTTTATCATTTAAATTCTAAGCAAGATTATCGATTGGCCTCAATAACTTTCTTCAAACGTTAGTTTATTATATAGGTATTTTTTTTTTGTTCATAATAATCAGAATCAGAATCAGAATATATTTATTCGTTTAACATAGGTACAATATAAAGGTCTCAAAGTTTGTTACGAAACACTATGGGGATTGGTGGACTACAGTATGGGGTTCTTCAAAAGAGGAGTGTACAAGTTCTTATTGGGTCGGCAACGCGCATGTGACACCCCTGGGGTTGCAAGCGCCCATAGACTACGGTAACTGCTTTCCATCAGGCGGGCCGTATGCTTGTTTGCCACCGACGTGGTATAAAAAAAAAAAAAACTATGTTATGCCGACAGGCGTACGAAATTACTCCTTATTAACTAATATAATCATGCATGTAACATTAACATAGTCATGCACAATTCGTGAAGACAATACTAAAATACAATAAATTAATTAATATAAGAAAATAAAAACACTACAATAACTCAGTCAAAATAAGAGATTCAATTATATAATAATACAAAATGTCAAGTATAGCAAATACCTACTATATAATTACAAATTATTGTCATTTAGAAATTGATGTACATTATAATAACATTTTTTAATTAACAATAGCTTTAACGTCTTTTTAAAATTATTTATATTCAATTGTTTAATAGTGTTCGGAATTTTATTATAAATTTGCGGCGCCATTCCTAACACACTTTTCCTCACCAAAGCTGTTTTACATACTTTGAGGCGCAATTGATTTTTATATTGTGATCGTACGGGAAGAATTCTCATGTCAGAAATTTTATCAAAATAATGGGGATTACATTTTACAAATACAGCGATTTCTAATATATATAGACAGGGTACAGTAAGTATATTCAACGATTTGAAGTATGGAATGCAACTATCTGTTATCTTCAGTTTGCACATAGCCCGTATGCACCGTTTTTGTGCTTTCAGTACTGCGTCTTTATCTACTGAGTTACCCCAAAATATGATACCATAACGAAGTATAGATGCAACAAGCCCATGACAAGCAACAAGTAAAGCTTCAGTATTCACTATCGTAGAAAGTTTATGTAGAGCGAAAGATGCTTTACTTAATTTTATGCAGACGTCATTGATATGATATTTCCATGATAATTTACTATCAATTAGTAGGCCTAAGAACTTAGTCACTTCTACATTTTCTATTACATTTCCATCATAGCTAATATTAATGTCTTTTGATTGAATACGTTGATAATAATGCATGATAGTTGTCTTGGTCAAATTAATTACTAAATTATTTTCATTAAGCCAAGTTATTACATTACTTAATACAGTATTAATGTCATGTTCATAATTTGCTTGGTTATTACATTTAATTACAGAGGTACTATCATCAGCAAATAGGATCATGGGATGGTGAATGGCTGTAGGCAGGTCATTGATGTAGATTAAAAATAATAGGGGGCCGAGCACACTTCCCTGAGGTACACCATACGTTACATGTCTGGCATCTGATAAAAACACCTCGTCTATCTTCCGTTTTGTACACTTTCTGGTAACTTCAATGTATTGCAACCTATTAGTCAGATATGACTGAATGAGTTTTAAAACATTCCCTCTGACACCATAACGATTGAGTTTAAAAATAAGTGTTGCATGATCTACGTGATCAAAAGCTTTGGTCATATCGGTGAAAAGCGCACATACGGGTATTTTTTTGTCAAGGGTCTCCATTACTACATCTAAGAAATCATATATAGCTATGTTTATATTAATATTTTTCCTAAACCCTTTTTGCTCAGTACAAAATAAACTAAAAGCATCCATGTATTTATACAATGATTGGTATATATATTTTTCAATAATTTTAGAGAATACTGGAATCAGAGCTATAGGCCTATAGTTCTGTGGGTTTTCTTTATCACCTTTTTTGTGTAACGGCTTAATAATGGAAACCTTTAAATTATCAGGATATGTCCCAGTATTGATAAATAAATTTATTAAATGACTTAGATGAGTGGCCAGTATATCATTGACGTATTTAATTACAACTGTGCAAATCTTGTCAAAACCAACAGTCCTGGTATTTCTTAAATATTGAATTATCAATTTTACATCGTGCGGAGTGGAGGGTGCCATAAACATGGACTGAGTATTATTAGCTATTTTACAATGTAGAGCATTTTTCTTTGTTACGTCTTGTATGCTATCTACAAAGTGGGCATTTAGAGAATTTGCTATATGTTTAGGATTCGTTACAATAGTTTGATCTGATTGTAATCTGAGAATGTCATCGTTCATCCGGAGAGCTTTGGTGGAATTTATGATATTCCAAGTGGCCTTAGACTTATTTTTTGCAGTTAGGATTTTATAGTTGTTTTGAGCTTTTTGTGTTAATTTTACAATTTTCTTATACGTAACAGAGTATTTCTTCAAGAGATTTTTGTTAGCTTCTGAAGGTACATGTCTATATTGCCAAAGAAGTCGTCTCTGATTTTTACTACAGGCTTTTATGCCTCTTGACACCCATTTGACATTTCGATTAAGTCTTACGGTTACTGTCTTTAAAGGAAAACAAAGATTATAAAGAAATTGAAAGTCATCCAGAAAACTATTGTATGCAATATTAGCATCTTCAGTACTGTAAATACCTGAAAAAGACAGATTATTCAAATGTTTTTTAAACATTTTTAAATTGTCCCGCGAGAATTTGCGCCTTTCAACACGCCAATACTTGATACTGTTTAACATATTTCCAGGACATTGAAGTATTTGCGCAGTGTGATCTGACAGGCCAAAATCATGAACAGTACTATTTTGACCCCGTTTTAAATTATGTGCAAAGTTGTCTATACATGTATTGCTGCAAAGTCTCGTTGGCTCTCGTAATTCTAAGTTCAAATTATATCCTATAAGAAAATATTCAAATTGCAATGATATATAGTTATTTTTCAGAATGTCAATGTTGAAGTCACCACGCAAAATTATTTTTTATTATAATTACATATTTTCCTAAGAACGATATCAAGCTTTTCATAAAAAATACTTAGGTTGCTAAAACTAGGAGTCCTGTATACACATACTATAACAGTTTTCTGGTCTATGAGTTCTATTGCACTGCATTCAATAATTCCTGGAACATAATGTTTTGCTATGTCTGGTAATTCCTTGAAGTGGTGTCCTAACTTCACAAGTATGCAGGTCCCGCCACGTTTATTTTTTCGCGAGTAACATGCAGCTAGTCAATAATTTGGTATTGTTAGCAGTTCTTCGTGGCCGTCCATTATAAAGTGTTCTGTGATACATATAATGTCTATGTTTAGTTGCCGTGATTCTAAATCCTTGAGGTGAACTGTAAGCATATCTGATTTATTTATGAGACCGGCAATATTCTGGTGAAGGATGTTAATATACATATTACTATTATTAGGAACGAAAAAGCTGCTGTTCATTATTAGGTTCCAGAAGAGAACAGTTTATTTTGTCACAATCTATATCAAGCTCACTCTCATTACATACATCATTGTGTGCAATAACATACTGTCCATGCAGTAATAGCTAGACGTTTCACCACGATCAATGATCATACCTGCTGGTAAGTGATGGATGATGCAGTCTACGGTGGAGCGTGATAAATGATATGATTTTTTTCTGTTTGGTTATGTTTAGAGATAATATTATATGCCGTATGGTGACGGCAGTAAGAATACATTTGTTACCACCCCAACCCTTCCCGTGGATGTCGTAAGAGTAGGTTAAGGGATTGAAGTGTCATTAACCATTTATTTATCGAAGATTGATGATGGGCAGCAGTATCATTATAGTGGAGACACTACTGTGATCGCCAATCCATCTGCCTAGCGTGGCGATTATGGGCCATTACCTCTTAATGCGTCCATACACATAGGCTAAGGAGAAGCCGTTGTCCATGCAGTAGTAGACTGATGATGATGATAATTATCCTTTAAATTTTGATAAGTCTAATGTTTGTAGTAGGTATCATTTATAAGCAACTTTTGCTCTGTTGCTCATAATAAAATTATGTTGTACGGAGCTTAACAAAATAAAATTATTTGGTTTATTTAAATGATTTTTGTTTCATTAAGATACAACAGTAAGTACTTACAGAATTTCTTGTTCAACGGGCTGTAGTCTGAAGAGAATGTGGAGCTGAAGATTTGAGTAATTTACGTGTAAGATGCAAGAAATCTTGTTTTTTTATATAGTTTCAAGCTTTTAGTTTCTTGTAGGCTTATGATGGTACAGTGTTTAATCGTTTGTCGTTGTTGCCGTCAGGTTCTAACAAGTATGTAAGCGCGAAAGTGTGCGGTAGCACGATAAATAGATAAAACGGGACCATCATAAGCCACCTAATTTGTATTAATCAGAATTTTGAATTGAAATTTAAGTGATTAATTTTCAATTACTACCACATACCTACCATCGTGTCCTTGCAAGCTAGGCAACAACGAGGCTGATCCGCACAAAGTCAAACAGAGCGTGTCTCCTGACATGAGACTAATTGTTAGCTGTCTACATGGCAAGACACTAGTTGGGTGAATACTTGATATTGAGTTTGCACTAAAATCGATACACAGGGTGAGGGTATCCTGCCTTTTCGACGAAAATTGTAAGAAATGTCATTCCGCCGAAAAACTTTTGGCAATTAATTATTTCGCAACCATTTCATTTCCCAACCCTGTAGTTGGGAAATGAGAATCACCCACTAGGTTTGGTTAGGTTTTTTTTTCGAAAATGTTGAGGTGTTGAAGTGGCTTTATCGGTCCTCGCTAGAAATACGGGCGGCCAGTTAGCCGTATTATACCAGTTTGTCACTGTTACTGGGCAGTGGCTATGTGGTGTTTGACTGGTGTTAATGAGCATGAGTGTTTAAGTAGAATTATACGCTTGTATTATTATTAATTTTATTAAAGTATTGTAATGAAATTCGGCCAAATGTCATTTCTGCGAAAAGTTGGTTGGGAAGTGAAATTCGGCAATACAATTTTCGCCGAATAGGCAGAGAACCCAGGGTGACATGGAGCAAGATGACAGAGTACTAGGGACGGTCATGCGGCGGCACTTTCACTACGGATACAACCAGAAAATAGCGATAAAAAAAACTTCTGATGATAAGTCAATTGATATTTAACAATGAATCAAGGATCAATTAACTAATAGTTTGAAGATTCTTTTCGCAGTTTTTTGGTTGTGATAGTGAAATTTACTCGGTGTGACCGTCCCTAGTCCCTGTTTACTCCTACTCCACGACCCAGATCTGATGTCATCCTGTATTAAACATTTCAAAAAGGTATTGTGAAATCGATGAATATGTTAGCACAATGAAATTAATTTTACGTTTTGGTAGAGTGCTCATAATTTTTTTATACTTAAACACGTCACCATCACTTTCCCGATACAAATTTTAGTTGGAAATTCAGTTGAGCGCCATACTTGCTTAAAATGTTTCATGGGGTCAGCAATGTTATAAAGAAGCTCTTAGTTAATATCAAAAATTTGGTTATAACATTTAATTATAAAACTATTGTACCTTCTTCAGGTAATAAGAACATATTCTTTTTATTAATATTAAAATGCAAATTAAATGCAATTTATCTTGTTTTCATTACTATAGATAAGATTAATAAAGATGTTACATTGCGCATTTTATAGTTAGTATGACTACCTTTCGTAACACAATGGAAACGATCGTTAATTTTGTTTTCATTAAGCCCTTGACTATGTAACTCAGGGATCGAAAACCGGTTTTTTCTCCATACAAAAGAGTTCGAATTCCGTTCTTTTTCGTTCTTCGGTTTATATTTTTTGTTAATGGAGTTATTCAAAAATATGGTGTTAATAATTACATAAAGTGTTGAATACTACATAAAGAGTGTAAAACATCTTAAGATACATTGCCTTATTTCGAGGTTTTTCTAAAAAACCGGTTCCGATCCCCGATTGTAACTTACAAAAATGTAAAGAAGAACACATATTTTTGCATGAGTGTACTGTACATTATATTTTCATTATTGAAATTCCTGCGTTTCACTCAAATGCAAAGAGGCTAGAATGAATGAGAAATTCATAACCGTCACAGTCAGAGACATACTGGTACATTTACAACATTTCAGCTTTCAAGCACGCGACGAACAGTATTTTCAAGTGAACAATGCAAGGTGTCGACGGAGAAGAATAAAACATATTTTCTTCATGCATAAAAAAAAGAGGGAAAATGAAAAATATAACTTCTTCAAATAAGCCACGATTTCTTGTATACGTTTATGAGTTGATATCTTAAAATAGCAAATACAGTATTCGTTTATATACTCAGCAAGAAATCATGCTAAGTGAAAGGTTCCGTGGCTGTTATTTTATTGCACAGATTTAAAGCTGATAAATAATGACTATTAATGCAATGTCTCAAATAATATACCGACGAGTATAGTTTTCATAAAATACTTGTTTGAATTCATTGCCATTCTTAGGGTTCCGTAGTAAACTAGGAACTCTTATAGTTTCGCCATGTCCGTCTGTTTATCCGCAGCATAGCTCATGGGCTTTAGTACTAGACTTTTGCAATTTGGTACGTAAATAATCACGACGAAAAAGTGGTAAAATTTAGTAATATATGTAGAACAAAATATTTTTTTCCGGGACCTATTTCTAGTAGTAGGGTGGGGATATTTTTTTTATTTTGTAATCCAATAGTGTGAGGTATCATAGAATAGGCCTTTCAAAAAGAATAAGGGTCTCAAATAGTTTTATTGTATTGTCAATATTTTCGGAGATAACCGCTCCAGAATAAAAATAACAGGGCAAGCCCCCCCCCCCTTTTAACTTTTGATCCATGGTAAAACAATATATAATTATAAAAAAAAATTACGAATAAAATAAAACTATTTCGCACAGCAATTTTTTAATATCTACGGCACCCTACACTGAGTATGGCCACAGGACCGGTCATTGTGGCAATCTTTGGGGGACGCCTATGTTCAGCAGTAGACGTCTTTCGGCTGATATAATGATGAAGATGATGATGATGACTTTTTAACAACACACAACAACTCTGATCGAAATAAAATGTATTAAAAGGTGTCTCACGTCCCAGAATACCTGCAGTCAGGTTAGAGATAAATCCTCTTCCAAATCGCTTACTATGTCAAGACAGACGTAGCGGGAGAGACAGCGGGTGACAAACGAACCTGTGACGCGCGAGCCGCGCGATAACGTCCAAGGAACGAATGGGCCGCGTCCGGAATACACTCCGCCGATAATCGCGTCAAATTATTTTGAACTCACACGGCTGCGTAACATGAGATTTTACAAAAATAATGCGATCGAGGTTTGTTTGAGTCCTAGCACATTAAGTGACCCAACCTTGGTGACTCACTTAAGTGACAGCGACCTAGTGCTTCCTCACTGGGCAGGTACACCTACTCCTTTCCAAGGTTGCGTAGATCTAGTGACTTCGCCTATTTTGTAACCGTAATATAATAATAAACGGGCTGTACTGCTACTCAGCGCCCCTTCTTCATACCCTCGCCTAACCGTCCTAAAGTTTCTTAGAACAAAATACAACTTGTAGTTAATGAAACCGTTCATTGAGAAAATCATGTAAGTACGAGAGTGTTTGAAATAGGAGTTGTTCACACGAGTGTTTTCATGCCTAATTATATACATCTACATACAATAATTTATCTGAACACATGATATATCATAAGTTACGTAAGTAAGTTCTCTAAAATGGGCTCAAAATGCACCCGGAAAATTATCTGCATTATCATCCATAGTAAAACTATTTTTTTTGACAGTACTATATTTTGATACTAACTAAAAGTCGAGCGCTCGGACCCCACGGCCCGAGAGTCTCGACACCAAAAGCCAGAAAGTGGTACTCGGCGCCGAGACCTTGATATTTCAGAACTTTTTTACTTTCTGCCGTCTGAGCAGCCCCTCCAGCCACAACCGACGTACGTGGCAGATCGGACGGTGCCAGAGTGTCGACGCACGTGGCATCCCAGACAAGCACTTGTCCCATCTTCCAAGGTATAAAAGTCATACCGTCCGGTCTCTTACCATCGTCTCTTAATAACCCGTTGGGCTCCAGGGTTGCGGGAACGTTTACGGTGGCAAGAGACCGTCGGATTATATCGTTCAGCGCAGCGTGTCTGAAGAGGCGTCCGGCGCTCAAATGGCATGATAGGCCGTGGTGTCCGAGCTCATCTACAGATGAGCCGCAGGGACATACGTGGGGTGTACAGACTTTCACGCCCAGTCTGAGACTTACCGCTAGGTGTAGAGTGTGTGGTACTAAATATGTCCCGTTGGCATTGGTGTTGGGTAGGCTTGCAGCCACTGACCGGCTTCATGCTCAGCAGCTGCCAGCAAACGTGCATGCGCAGAACCAGAACTAGAATTTAAGGATTTTTGGGAACAAATTTTGGAAAGCGTGTCGTCCCAGCTCCGTTGTACATGCAGTTTCTGTGGAAGATCCTGCCCCGGACAAGCCATAAGCCAAGCGCTCCTAGCTTCCGCCAGGCATTCCGTCTCGAAGTTTGAAGGAGAAGCCCTTAAAATCTTACTTACGAGAGCGAAAGTACCATGGACGGAGGATAAAAACGCTGGCAAAGCGATGCTAGAAATTTTGCGCGTCCCTAACCCGCCAAACTGGATGGCTAAGGACGCCTGGATCCAACTTTCCTTGGTAAATTGTATGTTAAAAATAGACTCCAAAGTAGATTTCATGATGTCGTCAATTGATAGAAGAGAATTTATGTGTTTCCAAAACGGGGAGCAGCGGAGCATGTATGTGAATTTGGGAACAAAAAGACAGAATTTTAGAATTGTTAACGCGGAATGGGGGTTTATCTTTAGCAGGCGATGAGCACAGTTTTAAATTTAGAACTAGTTTTCGAGATGATATTTGGAATGGCGTCTTCAAAAATTGGAGCGTCAAGGAGCATAAGAGAGTCCTTGTTGACAATTTTTATATCAGAGTGAGTGCTTGAAAATTTTGAACGGTGTCTGTTGAATTTGTATTTAAGTATAGCTCACACTTATTGTACCTAGTTAAGCTCAAGGCCTATGGAACTAAACTTATTTTTAATAATTGTAAGGTCCGACAAAACTGTGTTTACATCCCCTCCTAGAGTTCCGTCGTCCAAGTATCAGACGTAAAATTTTGAATTTAGATTTTGAATGATAGGGTTGATAGCTAAACTAAAAATGGCTGGTCCGAGAGGAAAGTTCATGGTGTCTGTACATCAATTTGGAAGGGTCTGCGTGACAGTGTAAAAGGTAGTTGTAGAGTTCCGGGATGTGATTTCTTGTTTCCGCCAGCAAGGCATCCCAACTGACAGAATTGAAGGCGTTTTTAACGTCTATTTTGAGTAGGACCTCACACTGGTCGTTGACAAAACAGGTGCGTAAAGCCTGAACCGGAGCTTCACATCCGCCCTTAGTGCCGAAACCTAACTGAAAAGGTTCAAATTTAGGTTGTAGTTTTGTCAAGATATGACGGACAGTTATTTTGGAGGCGAGGCGTCTAAGTGTTGTACCTACTGCAATAGGCCGAACTCCCCCGTCTTTTTTAGTGAGGGCGAACAGGTTTGCTCCGAAGACTATGGGCACAAATTGGGGGTTTATATTACCTACAAGCATTAGGTTAACAAGTTTTGTAAGGGCGGGTACAAGGCGTTTTCCCGTGTCACCAACGCTGTGTGAGGTCAGATCTTTGAGATGTTGCGGTGACAAACCGTCAAGGCCCGCAGCCGAACCTGTTTTAAATGAAAGAATGGCATTGAATGTGTCAATGAATCAAACAAGTTCTTATTGGGTCGGCAACGCGCATGTGACACCCCTGGGGTTGCGTGCGCCCACAGGCTACGGTGACTGCTTTCCATCAGGCGGGCCGTATGCTTGTTTGCCACCGACGTGGGATTAAAAAAAACGTGTCCGTGTCGTGTCCCGTTGGAGGGTCTAAAAAGTAAGGTATCGTTGGAGCGGAAGCATGTTTGCTCCGTAAAGCTGAAAGAGTTTCAGCAGTGTCTGAAGACAGCTCGTCACTCGAAAATAGTATCCGTGCAGCTCCCTTTAAGTCTCCATCACATACCTTACTCTCTACAGTTTTTTTAAGGGAGTTATTTCTCGGATTAGAATACGTAATGATGGTGCAGAAGGAAAATTTTAAAAGGTCTTGCCAAGACTCGTGGTTATTTGTATTTATACACGTATGAATAATTTCGGTAAGACGTTTTGCTACTTCCATTCTTGCCCCGCGTGGAAATCTCTTCACTAATGGTACGGAATTCTTAAGACGACTGAGAATTAAATGAAAATTATTAACATGTGGAATTTGTGGCGGCGTCGGATTGCACATAGCGGGTGGGCAAGATCTGCATCTTACTGCTAAAATGATGTGAAGGTTTATGGCATTTTGATACATGAATATGTAGACCGCGGATGGAGGTAAAGGATCTGGGACATAAGTCACAAGGATGATTCTTGCTAAGCGTGCTGGTCGAAGGCACCGCGAAGGGCCGCATAATTCAAATATATTAGATGCAATGTAAATATAAAATAAACTTACGCTAGGACAAATTATTTCATTTACAACGCTTAAAAATATTCTAATAGAAAACGATAAAGGAAACGATTCCAGACAAATCTTAAGAAAATAATTAACACAAATAGCAAAATAAGTAGTAAGAAAATCGTAAACACAATTTAAGTCTCACGGATACTGCGGCACCTTAAGGCGGCTTATGTAAAAACGGAATACGTTATTTTGAAGAGTATCGTATTTTTTGGTAGATCATCAATCATCATATCCAGACAGATATTTCACGCACTTATATGGAAAAACTTGGAAACCAATGAACAAAAATTAGGTATTAAATAAATATTTTCACACTGATGACAACGTCAAATCACTCCCACTCCCTAGGCGAGCGATGTTTTAGGCCTGCGCTGCAGTCTCGGCACTGATGAAGTATTATTTCGGAGGGGTTTGTCTATTCCAGAAAATTGTAGGTGATAAATTTAATCAGATTCTAGCAGAATATCCACGAATATATTTAATTTTTTTAAATTCTTGTTATTTGACATCTTTGTTGTTTGTTCATTATATCCTATTGCCTAATCAATTATTGAAATGCCTAATAAAACTATAGAATCCTATGAACAGTGTGTATCTAAAATTTTTAATCTGCTTGTAATATATTATTTGTAATTATTCTATTTGTAATATATGTTTGTACCTACGCTATCAAATATTTAGCTCACTGAGATATAGATCCATTTAACTGTTTTTAGGAGCCGTTAACATTACCAATTTTACCTAAGACAAATAAAAAATGTTCCCCTAGTTAAATTGATTGTAATAATTCTGGTAATGTCCTATGGTTTTTGAACGCATTTTAGAGCACTAATGATATATGCGTAGATAATTATGAAAATAATTACATATTTTATTACACATTAAAATTACTCGCGGAAGTGCTTGGTTTCGACCCATTGAAAGAATTTTCGTTGTGAGTACCCACAGCCAAAATCCGACTGGAACGGCAAGCCCTCGTGTAGCTATCGGGTTACGTGTGATATTTTGATATGTTGTAACTTGTTATGTGTGAGTTGGTGTTACCTACAATTGTATTCGAAAGTAAGGTAGGGACGCCTGTTATTACAGGCAGTATATTTTCACACTGACTACTTACCTACTCCTCCTCTGCGCGTGACGTTATTCCCCGCACATGTAGAAAGTTTCAGAAAATTATATCATTTCCTAACGGAAAACAAAAGAAACGTTCACGTTATTAAATTGTTATGTTAACCCATTAACGGCTAGCGATGCCAAATGGCATCACCTTTTAGACATTTAGTCTTTAGCGGCACATTACCTAGATATTTTGGGTAGTGAAGATTTTATACATCAAATCGGCCAAGGAAAAACGTATCTTTTGATTAAACTAGTGAATAGCGAACCAAAGTACATTATAATGCAAGTTAAAACGAGTTAAATATCTACGTTAGAAATAATGTGGAAAAATTAACGACGTGTTCAGGTAAATGTTTCATAATTTCGACAATTGTGATTGGAATCATAATTCTTTGCCTTTAATAAAATCAGTACACATTAGAGAACCATTATTTAATGAAATTATTAAATATGCATTCTTTTCGTTTACTTTATGACCAAATCTTTATTGTCGATGCCATATGGCACCTCTAGCCCGATATCGTGTCTTTTTAAATTACCATTTTTTTTGCGTTTTGTACATTTTGAGATACATATTCGTTCCAGATATGTACCTAACTGTAACTATTTTTATTTATAATATTATATAATTATTTATTTTGTTTATTTGGAACTGTATTTTGCACGAAGCACTAGCAATATGAAACGAGGAGACGAATTGCGATGAAAATTATTTATTTGTGGAGCCTCCTGATGAACCCAATATTAGTTTTGTCGAAAACTAGGGAGGTAAAGACCCGAGGGCTATAGCCCATAACCTCAGCGGTCGCTAGCTCAATGACAGATGTGATGTGGACTTGTCATCTGCATCAGTGATGACTATAGGCAAATCGCTTCCATTAGATTCCACACCTCCTTCATCATTGAATGTTGTTCCTGGCCGTAAACTAATGACCTTCGACTGGTCACTGAGTTTCTGATGACGTATGATATGATGGTATAGCTCATTATTTGATTTGATACCATGTCATGAGGTTATGCATCGTGTATGCGATGTGCCTACGAGTAATGTAAATGGCCGATCCAGCCTGCAACGCAAGTGCAATGTAAGATGTACGCGAAATATAATTATACATTCCAAGTGTCATTATTGTTTTACTAAATTGGACGTTTTGTTTGTATTTTTCTTTAATGAATGCTAGAAATTGACACTATGATATGTATTTAAAAAGACACGGTAGACGGCTAGCGATGCCGTTCGGCATCAGTCAATATCTTTTTTTCTACTAGTTCGATTTTGATTCTGATTTTAAATTTCTATATCTAGGGTACAGTATAATAACATTTATGAAATTCATCAAAATCGGAGACATGAAAAAAATTCAGCCGTTAATGGGTTAATGACGAAATTGTAATGTAGTTATACAACATGTAATTATGCGATACGCGTAGGAAAGTTTGGAATGAATTGACGACAATTAATGACTTAAAATACGATTACATATTTTATTGACGTCTGTTGGAACAGCTACAATACCTAAAATTCCAGTACTATTTTCATATTCTGTGGCAAAAAAATTTATACGTGTATGTCCCCGATAGTAGTTACTTAGAATCTTATGTCGACATTTTGTCTTTTTTGCATTTACTTTAGCTTGTAATATCTCTTAGTCCTGTCCACATTGAATGCTTCATTATTTACTCCCGGATAACTTCTAAATCTATTAACTATTCACCGTGGCTTAACATTCATAAGTCGACATTTAAATATTATCTACTGAAATGTTTAGCAGAAGTCTCATGCATCTTCATCGATGCATTTGCAAAGCATCCTCCAGTAGTGTACTCCGCATTTCTTTGAGCCATTTGATGTATCTCACTAGCGGAATATCAAAGAGGTTTTCCTTTAAAAACACTCAAAGCCGGTTTGGGGACTGCGACTTTCAATGGAGTGCATGAATAATGTATATAGGTGCGGACCCTTGTTGCGGCCAAGGAGATAAATCTTTCATTTTACACACTGAATCGCGTTATGTTTTTATTGGTATTGAATCTTCAATCATACACACCTACTATGAGGAAATATAGTATTTTATCGAACTTATTGGCATATACATATTTTACGAACCGAATACCCTCACGTCATTTTAGTCGATTGTTACTCGTCGTGTTTCGCTAAATGTTTTCGGCTCGCTAAATATTTAAGAGTCCGGTAACGGTTTTCTCTCACAAGTGTGATGAAGACGTTATTTGTGTCGCGGTTGATACAAGAATCATTAACTCCTGACAATTTGTTATTTACTCTACAACGCTTACGGTCTCTTTATCATTCACTTATGAGCTTGCCATAAATAGATACATATGTTATCAAATGGTAAGAACATAGTTCAAGTTAAAGGCTGCTTAGTAAATTGCTGATACATCGCATTTTGCAATAAAAATTAACAGTAAAGAGTAGTATCATTAAAAATTGCAAATAATAAAACTGTAATATGTGTCGTGTATAAAATTGTCGGTATTCCGTGCCTGGCTGCCATTATTCATAGGGGCCATTTGTCGGTGACATGGCCTAACCAATATATCCCGATTTAAAAAATGCTATTTTAGTTAAAACTTTATAGCTATGACCAATTACAAGGCTCATGATGTAGGTCCCAGATATTTTATGATTTAGAACATTGATATCGGTTGTATTGTATCCTAATCTATTGAAACTACATCTACAACATCGAGCGTAAAGTACATTCCATAGTTTGTTCTTACAAACTATCCAGATGGGTAGGTACAACTTTAAGAAAGAGGTTGATCGTTGAATTTGATTCAGTTGAGCAGCGGTCGGGAAGCTACGACACGATATCTTTTCCTCCAATATAATGCAGTGTTGAAGGCAAAAATCTTTGCTTAATGTGTGCTACGAGTACCACATACGGTAACTGAAACGTGATAAATTGAAATGGGCCCTATAAAATGGCTCAAAGCATAGCTCTCTGTCTTCGAGATCATATATAAGAAATGAGGTGAGTCTGTCTTCGAGATCATATAAGAAATGAGGTGATCCGCAGCACAACCAAAGTACCTAACCGAAGGCTTTCGAGTTGCGACCGAGTATCGGAAGGCACAAAGTAGGTACGTACTCCACAAAGTGGACTAATGTCCTGGTGATGGTAACAAGAGTTCGCGGGATGCGGAAGGCTTGAGACCTCGTCATTGTGGCAATTTTTAGGAAAGGCCTATATCCTGCAGTTGGTGTCTTTCTGCTGATATTATGATGATGATGTACCCTAAATTACATATCAATCTAACATTGCTCGATCAAAGGTATGAGAACTTTTAATCGAGAAATGCTTATAAGTACAAACTGATGTTAATATATGGATAAGATTAACCGCCTAGACGTTTTTAGGGGCCAATAGTCGAATTGTTAGTTTGGTTTTGATTATCTTTTAGAATACGAGTACGAGTTAGTGAACAAAACTCGGCCGACCTGGGCGAGACCTGACAGAGCTGTTATACTCTTTTTAGACGAGCAGTATGTGCTACTAATAAGATGCTAAGAAGTGATATGGCAAGCATTAGGCAACTAATACAGAAACAAAAACAGTTTTCAAAACCGATTTTTAAGACCCTTATTCTTTTTAAGACACCTATTCAATGAAAGGTTAGGCTAGTTAGGGAGATACGCGATACGCAAAACACATTTTTTTTCAATTTTTTTTCTACCACTTTTTTGGCATGATTAATAGGGGAGACCAGGTATAAAAGTAACGCGGGACGAACGTAACAAATTCATTTAAAAATTTTCTACGACATCTATCCGAACATCCTTCAGGGCATTAGATGCCATTTCGATTCCCCCCTAACCTCAGTTACCACCCACGGTGCTGTGACGGCAGGTTATGCGTGTAGTGCTATGGTCCCAGAAAAATGCTTCAAAAGTAAGTTTTTAACGATTTTTTCAATCTTAGCTAGATTTTTCATGGTAAACGCTATAGCTTGCGTTTTGCATGGGTGTTGTAAAGTCACTAATCATTTACAGTTTGAGGGTTGCAAATCAATATTTTAATGATGCTTTTTATGTTTTTTTGTTACTTGTTTGTGGGATTCTGGAAATTCGATACCCAGGAATGATTGAAACAACTTGTTACTTTCATCACGATTTCCAAATTGGAGGCTCATTGGTACACCTATGTGCTAGCGTTTATTAAATAACTCATATACTTAATGCCTTTTTGTTGCAGAATGTCTAATATACACAAAATAACAACAGACAGAAGTCCACCAAAATAGAAATTATAGCTTTAGCTGCAGTTGAGGTGATCCTTTTTTAAAATGCCCTACAGGGACGCAGCAATGACGTACCAACTGGCTCACATCACTTTATATAGACATATAAAGTAAAGGAAAGCTTTACTTGAAAGTTCAGCGGCACTACCCAAGGCGGGATTTGTTTCTGGAAACAAAATATTCACTGTCGATGAGGAGTAAAACACATTTTTTTATCATATTAGGTACATTGTATGATTAGCTTAGTAGTATACTCAGAAAAACGGACAATGCAGGAAGCATTTAATTCCTTGGATTACACCTAAGCATTTCTTTATATGCCATTTAGAATAAGAAAGAAAGTTGATTGCTCTCACGTCACTCATATATCCTATAGGTATAAATTAATTTCGTCTCATATAATACCTAATGTTAATTACAGTCATTCATTGTTAATGTTTGTCTTTGAGATAGTGATATTGTAAGACTGTTGATTACTTAAAAATACTAATTACACATAATTATATTGATTATTTTATAGTTATTTACTTTGTTTCTATTATCCCTATGCACTGTTACAACCAGCCCTGGGGGTAGGGATAATTGCAACAAATTCCATCCTTCACTGTGAGCCATTTTTCTGTAAAACTATTCGATGTATGAAGTTTATTTTGGTACCAAAAGATACATGATATTAGGATTACTAATAAAAATGCAGAGTGTGATTACGCAGATATAATAGGAAAACGTATTAAGTAACTAATTTGGTGTTTACATGAGAGTTGCCATTGATCGACTGACATACAAAAAGTAAACAAACAGATTCATAGAACGGTTGCTACACAAATATAAATTTGACAAGGTTCTATCTACGGCCAGTATAGTGGCTCTTAGGAAAAGGTGTAATATATCACATTAAACGTAATATCTTCATACATGAAATATGTGTCTATTGCACATAAAGATGCAAAGTTTGACAACTACTACCAAAAAAATATAAAAAATCAAAAACTGAAAATTGTTACGTTCATACCTGGTCTCCCCTACAAGTACGTATGTATACCTGTGCCTAATTGTAGATTTGTAGTACTCACTGAGATATACTGCGGACAGACGGACAGATGGACGTTGCGAAACTATAAGAGTTCCTCGTTTACTACGGAATCCTAAATAGATTGATTCTTGTTTATAAAGTTACAAAACATGCGTTATTGGTTTCATGCAAATAATTGTTCACTAACTTCACTAAGCACGTTATTTCATGAGCTAAACTGTAAAATTACAGTGGTATTATTTCTTTACCCTTTTAATAGTTCTAAATTACCATGCATTTAAGAAAATTGCTAGTATGATCCGATCTTCAATGTAAAATATAAATGTACATTGTTTATTGTTGACAGTGTAGCATAGTAATATGTAGCAAAATATGTAGCATATTTCGTTGTGGCAGATTTCGATATAGCATAATTTTGATGCTCCTATTTATGATGGGGCATAATCTGGATGTGCATAAAAAGTATCGGCTTAGTTTGTTTTAGCATAACAGAGAAGGAATAATGACAACCTCTCAATATAATCGATTACCTCGATTATATTGAGAGGTTCTCATTATTCCTTCTCTGTTATGCTAAAACAAGTAATATTCTGCACGTTACTTAATGTGTTACTGAGCTGAGTACTTTCTAGGTTGCTAAAAAAAGTAACCTCGAAGACTAAGGCGGGAGCAAAGCTTTAGTCTTCTAACCTAACCTATCCGAGTCGGATCTGCCCGGAAGGTTTTGTTCGCTGGCTTCGCTCGCTCACTGCAGATATTTTCTCCCTCACAACAAATTCTGCCTGACAAAAAATGCATGCAAAGTAAATTTCGTACATGTGGCTATATGCCAAAAAAATGCAAATCTAATTTCTGTCTTGTAACACTCGGCGTAAATAATAATATGCCAATATATTTTCGGGCAAAATAATTTATTGTTATTTATGCCAAGTAATGTTTCTGCCTCATTAAGATTATACCAAAATAGATTATGCCAAGTCAGTTATGTCCTAAGCGTTTCGGACAAAAAAAAAAATGCCAGATAGAGGGAACCCCGTTCATGAAACTGGCATACTCGTAAGATCTACTTACAATAGGACTTTGTTTGTTTTGCACTATGTTTGGGATTTTTACAGTGCATATTACATTTTTATTTTCACACCATGACAAATTATCGTTAGTTTTCTAGTACTCACAGACGGTTGCATTTATCTAAATATGGTAGGGCAAAATTGTACAAGATTAGGTGGGGCAAATGCAACCATGAATTATTTGAGATTAATTTTATCTAAGATCTGACTTTTGGAATACTTAATAGGTATGATTTTTTTACAAAACCTATTAGATAAAGATACATTTTAATTATTTGAATTTATCTCATAGTTGAATTGCTCCGCTTGACTTTACACAGCAACTACATTTAGTCTTAATATATATAATGTGACTGTACTTCTTGTAATGTTTTCAAATTACACTACTGCAAAACATCAAAATTTAGTTTCTTCAATGTTACCCATCCGCTTCAGTGCCTACCCTATTTCACTACTCTCATTTCGTGCAAAAACCTACTTCTAAGAAACATTGTCACTTGGTTATGTATGCACGGCTCGTTCCTAACAAAAGGTGTCACATTTCAGACAAAAAGGCTCGGCGGTGGTGCACGTACGCTCTTGCAGGTCTAAACTTTGAGATAAAGATGCGGTCTTACGTGTTGGGTGAAAAAATTCGGGGTATTCCTTTGAGGAAGAGAGCAATTTATGCATGGTTTGCCTTAAATTGGCCCTGTTATGCTGACACGTGTTAGCTGAATAAATAATGGTGAGTAAGGCTATGGTAAGCGCTTTATTTTTTGTTTTAACGAAATTAAATGCAAATGATGTTATATTCGTTCCTTTCATCGAGATGTAAATGGATCTAGTGATGGTTGGGTTTACTTAATAAATATTTATTATACACGTGGCTGTATTGTACAATCCACTGCAAAAATATATCAATGTTTTCACTTTATCTTAATGCAATGAGTACTGATTGTACTACTTTGCACACTATATGTTATTAGGACGATATAGCTTGTACTCTAAATAGTAAACAATATAACTATTTGATAAAAATCAACTAGGAGCTAGTACTTAAAAGCAAATTTTTTATCCAGTCTTTTTAGCTTGAACGTTATTAAACAAGATGTACCTAATTAGTTACGGTACATACTGCAGGTATTTGCTAAATTTGTTTTCCTTTATCAAGACAGATTTTTTGTATTTTGAAATTAGGGACATACATAAGTATAAACATATTCGAAAATAATAATATAAGTAGCCCATTTTGATCATAAAGTGTTTGTTGTGCTCTTATTACATTACTTGGAGTTTATTTGATGTTGTAGATTTTAATATTTAGACGAAATATAAAGAAACTGTTATGCGTTAAAACATGCCAACTTAATTAACAAACCAAAGCTGACTTAATTAAGCCACGTTTACGTTTACGTTTACGTTTGCTCTTTGGATTTAATTTAACTTCTCTATACGTTTTTTAATTAGTTCGATTAAATGGAGTTCCAAACATTGGACGCAGCCGTACGGAACGACTTGCAAACCTCCAACTGATGAGTTGTACGTGACCTGTATGTAAAAAATATGAGCACTGCTTGCAAAACTTTCCAATTTTTGGAAGCTTGTTCCGAATTTAGCAATACGATTCACAGACTCTGTTACTGATTAATATTTTTTTAATACAAAACATTTTTCATATACATATGCTAGGTACTTATTGAAATTGAACACGACTGCAGAAAAACGACTATATTTTATACTTTGGGGACGCGCCGGACGCGTATCGAAGGACCTATGTGAAATTTAATAAACCGTAAAAAAAGAGCTAGATGAATGAATGTGAATGATGATGTTGAACGAAGAGGGCGCAAAGAGACATTGTGATTAATGCTACAGCCATTATACATTGTAGTGGCAATCACAATGTTATATTCTGTGGCTAACCAATAACCTAGCACATTTAATGTGGTCTTCCTCGTGATTAATGACGCATATGCCATTCCTTAGCTCTTATGCCCAGGCTGAGCCGTATCTCGCAAATTAACGTTTTCCTTGATATTAATTTCCGCTTATATCAATTCGTAATAACATTTTTTGACACTTTTTTCACCAAATATAATGATGAGAGACTAAAACATAATCAGAATTAGTTTTAACAGTTAAGATTAGTACGGTTAACCAAGATTTTCGCCTTATAAAATCAGCATAAAAACTTATTGAGCTGTACAAGACAAATAACTGGGTTAGTGACATATCGACGTCTGACTTCACATATTTCCTGAAGAAATGTCACCATAATTATACATTGCTAAATCACAAAGCTGTTATATCAGAGTATTTTTTTCATGAATTTTATAAATCTAACAATTTTGATTGAATCGTTTTAGGCAAAAAAGTACGATATGAATTTAGTAGTTGCTTAAAATTCTAACAACAATAAACTAGTAATAATATCGACGCTTATCTTAAACAACTCAGTATCTCAAAATGTGTGTTTTTTCAGGAGAGAGCTTTTAAAAAAACACTAAAAATAATTACTCATAACTTTTTATTACAATAACCAATTGGAAATCTTCTTTTAGCCATAGCATCCTTTTTTATTTGAGAATGCGAAATAATAAAAATAAAATTAATAAACCGTATAATCAATACAAAAAAACTCAAAAAAACACACAACTTAGACTTGTGCCAGCATAAAATCGAGTCGTAACTCAAAATAAGAATTTGTTTATGTGCATTAAAGTCACAATAGAAAAAGTATCAAGATTTTATTTTTTTCTTATGAACAATAGCGGATTATTTGTCATTAAGACAAATATTCTAAAAACATTTATAAAGAATAGTAACTTATTTCGTTTTAATGTTTAAATACAATTTTTTATATGGACAATAATGGTCTAAAATGACATGCGTCATAATAATAATAAAACTTTACAGATTATAATGGCATATTTAAGTTTATAAGACAAGATAATGGGTGTAATTTTGTAAGTTCTTGTAATTCTTTGGGCTATGTCAGTCACTTTCGTTCTTCTGCGGATCTCGTCAGTCCTGATGCGATCTCGCAGAGGAACCCCGAGCATTGCCCTCTCCATCGCTCGTTGAGTGACTCTGAGCCTCCTAATGAGTCCCATAGTGAACGACCACGTTTCAGATCCGTAAGTAATCACTGGCAACACACACTGGTTGAAGAGTTTCGACTTGAGACACTGCGGTATATTGGACGAGAAGATATTGCGTAGTCTCCCGAACGCCGCCCAACCCAGTCTGATTCGACGATTGATCTCCTTCTCGAAGTTGGACTTACCCAGCTGGAAAGTTTGTCCCAGGTATGGTATACATATTTGTCAACAACTTCGAGTGTAGAGTTTCTTACTTTCACTGGAGTTGGTATCACATGGACGTTCGACATGATCTTCGTTTTGTCCATGTTCATCTTAAGACCAACATCTTCAGAGACTCTACTGAGATCATCGAGCATAGTACTTAAGTCCTCCATGGTCTCAGCCATGACTACTATATCGTCGGCAAACCGAAGGTGTGATGTACTCGCCATTGATGTTAATGCCAAATCCCCTACAGTCCAGAACCTTGAAAACATCTTCCAGTGCAGCGGTGAACAATTTAGGAGAGATAACATCTCCTTGTCTTACTCCTCGCTGCAATGGAATTGGTTTCAAGTTCCGGTCCTGAAGGCGAACTGACATATTGGCGTTTTCGTACAGGCACTTCAGCACTTCGATGTACCGGTAGTCTACTTGGCACCGCTGGAGAGACTGTAGTACAGCCCACGTCTCGATCGAATCAAAGGCCTTTTCGTAGTCCACAAACGCTAAGCAGAGGGGCAAGTTATACTCCTCGGTCTTTTGTATAACTTGACGGAGCGTGTGTATGTGGTCTACGGTGCTGAAACCTTTTCTGAAACCGGCTTGTTCAGGAGGCTGGAAGTCGTCGAGCCTGCGTGTGAGACGGTTTGTGATGACTCTCGAAAACAACTTATAGACATGGCTCAGAAGTGTGATGGGTCTGTAATTCTTCAACAGGGTGTTGTCACCCTTTTTGAAGAACAACACCACCAAACCCCTGCTCCATGCCTTTGGCGTTTTGCCTCTAAAGATGACGGAATCAAACAGCTTTTGAAGGGCCCTAAGGACTGGTTTCCCACCCGCCTTTAGGAGTTCGGCTGTTATTCCGTCATCGCCTGGTGCCCTATTGTTTTTGAGTTGTTTGAGAGCCATTCTAATCTCGTACAGGCTGACGTCCGGTATATCTTCGGTATGGTGTCGAGTCAATTTAGCTCGTGGGTCGTTAGCTAAATTGGAGATGGGTCTTCGTGTTGATGTGTACAGCTGTCCGTAAAAGCTCTCTATCTCACTCAAAAGCTCAGGTTTGGATGAAGCGATCCTACCGTCCCCATTCTTCAGCTTCGCAAGCCAGCTCTGACCAATAGACAAATCTCTCGCAAAAACTTTAGAGCCTTTGTTCCGGTCAATAGCCTCTTTACGAGTAATCTGGTTGGTATTAAATTGGCGTATGTCGCGGGTGATCGACTTGGAGATTTGTCTATCGAGCTGGCGATATGATGTGGCATCTTCTGGGGATTGTAGAACCATCTCACTCCTTTCCTTCATGAGCTTTAGAGTTGGATCAGAGAGCCTCTTATTGCCTTTCTTCCGCTGGGTCTTAAAGAACTTTGACCCAGTGGAATGGACAGCTGCCACAAACCCGTCGTTATACTCATCCATATCCACGTCCCTGGGTAGGCAATCGAAACTATTCGAAACGATTTTGCGGTTCGAGCTGGAAGCTCTCGGGGTTTTGGAGTTGGATCGGTGCTGGTCGGAGCGTAGACTTTATCAATCGAGATCGCTCTAGCTTGACGCTTATATTTAATATGCTCCTTACAAGGCGGTGATCGCTTTCAGTTTTAACCGAGTTATTAAATATATGGATCTTAGCGCTGTTATTAAATATATGGACCTTAGTCGACATGATAAAGTCAATCTCGTTTTTGGTTGCACCATCTGGGCTCATCCAGGTCCACTTCCTGTGTTCTCGCGTCTTGAAGAAGGAGTTCATCATGTAGAGTCCCTCCTTCTCCATAAAACTAGCTAGTAAGTGACACCGGTGATTACGAGACCCAACCCCAAATAGCCCCACTCTCAGCTCATCATCATTTCGCTTGCCCGATTTCGCGTTAAGGTCCCCCATAACGATGGTAAAGTAGGTTTCAGGACTGTGCATGGCTTTTGATATGTCCTCATACACAGCTTCTACCTCTTCGTCGGAATGTGAAGAAGTCGGAGCGTAGACCTGTATGACCTTCAACGAGTACCGCTTGGATACTCTGAGTATAAGGTACACCACCCTAGTCGACACACTCTCGATCTTCACCACGTTGCTCACGAGCGGCTTGTAGACGAGGAACCCGACACCTCCCTGGGACTGTTGGTTGCCCTCCCGAAAATAGAGCAGGTTACCGGACTTGAGGGTTATCGTGTCCTCACCCTCTCTTCGGACTTCCGATAGCCCAATAACGTCCCATCGTAACCTGCTCAGGTCTTCCTCGAGCTCAGACAATCTCTCGTCTGTCCGCAGTGTGCACATGTTAAGTGTTGCCAGGGCCAAAGGTTGTCGGTGGTGGTAGCCGGATCTTCGCCGGAGATTCTTCGCACTCCTGACTCCGCCAGTGCCCTGACCGCTACCAAAGCCAGAGCACCGGGAGTTGCCGGAACCTCGGGGCCATTTTTTGTTTGCACTTCTCATAGAGGGTATAATATGCCATAATCGCCACGCTTGGCAGGCGGGTTGGCGATCGCAGTTTAGTATACCGCATTACAGGGATGCTGCTGCCCATCCACCGGTGGTTTTGGACGTAGTTTAACGACACACCCGGGTCGGTATCTCGGTTATAATCATCATCATCAGCCTATGTTAGTCCACTGCTGGACGTAGGCCTCTCCTATTAACTATGCGTATAGACGCATTAGGAGGTAAATACCCATAATCGCCACGCTGGGCAAGCGGATTGGCGATCGCAGTAATGTGTCCACCAGGATGACGCTGCTGCCCATCATCAATCTTGTAGAATGGTCAGTGGTCAGTGACACTTCAATCCCTTAGTCAACTCTTACGACACCCGCAGGAGGAGTTGGGGTGGTGACAAATGTATTCTTACTACCACACGGCGTCTCGGTTATAATGTTCAGTAATATTATATATGTAAATATAATACTATAAATTACTGAACATTGCTATAGTTATTTATCGTTTATGGTGACTGTACTCGTTTTGAATCACATTATTAGTTGCAAAATTATAATGAACATGTCCTGAATTCGTATAGAATACCCTAAATTAACTTAATTTTATGTAGTACAAAAGCTCATTTCGAGTAGGTAAACAAGTCAACTTTCATTATTTTCGACAACACTTGCTTATTTCCTATTAAGTTATAACATGTGTACCAACTGTTTCACGGATAATGCGCCATCCACGAATAATTATGTATTGCACAACAAGTTACCACTGTTCCACTGAACTATTTCCAATTATGCCACTGTTTTACATAAACTTTAAGTTCTATAGTTGTATAATTTCGAGATGTGCCGTTAGTCTACAAACAAACGCAGTGACGGCGTCAATTTCTGTGGTTCAACTGGCCTATGGCCGGTCTTGCAGATAAAATGGCTTCGACTCTCCACCAATGGCATAACGGCACAATGCTGCCACAGTGGTAAAATATTGAACTAGAACACGGGAGTCTTAGTCACGATAAACTTTAGCGTATTCTGCGCCTAGTTTTATAGTTAATTGCAAAACGGACTATTTCGAGATACCGAGTTGTTTTAGATAAGCGTCGATATATCATTCGTATATTAGTATTTTAACGATAAACGGGTCTTGATCTCGTAAACTCACGTGTAATATTTTCCTGACGTTTTGGCCTTGACGTTATACCCGTAATTGCAGGCAGACAGTCTGTCAGTGGGTGTAACGTTATTGGAAGCGGATAATATTAAATGTACACGGTTAAGACCCGTTAGCAGTTAAAATGCTAGTGATAATCGTGAAAGTTTAAATCAATACTCGCATATTCGACATGAATATTGACCATTCCGACGCGGGGTTTTCAATATTATAAAGACGAGTACGATCGCCATTCCATGCGGTCGGCATTCTGGAACGGGTGACCGAACCGTTTGCACGTAATTAATAAGTTTCGTCTACTAAGTTCTCAGTCACAGCTATTAATTTGTAAGTCTGCGAGCTAATAAGTTTCAATATAATTTTTTGAGTCCTATGTAGTTCAAGTAAACCAGAATTAACAGTTACAGGTGCCTTCAGGTATTTCGGGGCAGCCATGGAGCTCAAAAATATCTGAACATGCAATCTAATATGATGACAAATTAATGCCTGCACATTTTTTGTGGCCAACCTGGCTGCCCCGATTTCATCATCATCATCTATGATAGTCCACTGCTGGACGTAGGCCTCTCCTATTAACTATGCGTATAAACGCATTAGGAGGTAAATGCCCATAATCGCCACGCTGGGCAAGCGGATTCGCGATCGCAGTAATGTGTCCACTATGATGATGCTGCTGCTGCCCGTCATCAATATTTATCAAATAGTGGTCAGTGACATTTCAATCCCTTAGTCGACTCTTACGACACCCGCAGGAGGCGTTGGGGTGGTGACAAATGTATTCTTACTACCGTCACCACACGGCAAGTGTCTCCGATTTATCGAATGGTAACTATACAAATACCTTTTGATGTAAAGACTTCAGATGTGAGCCCTTAGTTCCGTGGATGAGATATCAGTAGATATGATATTAGGATCTGGATTTGGTAAAGCGTATGGACCTATGTGGAATAAGGTTCTCTAAATCATCTCCGAAAATTGTTTGTACAAATATTACATCGCAACCAATTTTTCGCATAAAGTCATTTCGCCGAATGATCATGTTCTAATTGAATTTTATGAAATCTTTTCATTTCCCAACTAAATGATTGGCAATTCAATCTTTGGGCTTGGTTTTTAATTGGAACTTTTTATAATACATATTTTCATGTGGTTTATGGTTTAGTTGGTTTAATATACATTTAGTTAACTAATAACAAAACAGTCGGTTCTGGCGCTTCGCCGGCCGCTACCGCGGCTCGCGCGCTGTAAGGTCGCAGTTTCACCTAACACTCCTCCTCGTTTCGCTCGTCGTCGTACCTAACTGGACTCTGTGAAATGTTTTTTAACGGTATTCTTTGTTAGGCAAGTTCAGAAACACGGTTATGCTATAAAGTTTCCACATATAGGTACGAAAAGGATGACGAAACGTTATTCGGCCTAGTGAAAGATTTGACAAATGATGAGTATGCCAATAGCATTGTGTCATCACAATAATCCTTTTTATAATAATTCTGCCAAATGAAACGTTGTCATACAAAAATGTGCTAATAGTTGGTTGCCAAAGTGAACCATCGGCGAAATGTTCGTTGGCAAATGAAATTCGGGCAAAAAAAGTTCGGAGAAAAGGCAGAACCCCGTGGAATAAACATAGTGCAAAATATCAATTCACATAATTACCAGTTCAGCGATTCTGTAGAATGTTTTGGCTACATATTATGAAACATGTCTCATTTAGATGTACTATGTGTTTTACATACATGTCTAGACATCTCTCCAGAAACAAGTTACAGCACCCACTGATCTCGCATGCTCATGAATCTTGATTTCATGTATTCAAATGCATATTGCAGGATTCTGTGAGCGTGTGTATGGAAACACAATTTAAAACCACTCTAAAATGTCCTCTTGTTCTGAGTAATTATGTTTCGTCATTAATGACAGAAAATAAGTAGGTAGTTCACTTTCTTCTTGATTATTTCAGAATCGGAATCAGAATATTTATTTGTATAAACATAGCTAGACACATTAGGGTGGTAATATTTCGATTAAGTTTTAGAACACTATTTATGATTAGATAGACTAGAAATACCTGCAAGTATATTATATACACCTACGTTTGAAAATAGTGCAAACACTGCATAAATTTATTTTTTAATATGATAAGTAACTAATTACTTCTTAAGTTTATACTCTGTCCAACCAGTTTGTCAGTAGAAAAAGGAAGCAAATTAAAAAAACGTAGGCGGGAAGAGTTGGTGTTCCATCGTAAATTTGTATTTGCTACCATTTTCTACTGACAAGATGGCTGGACAGAGTTTTTTGTGGTTGAATTTTTAGGTCCTATGTAATATTTTGAAACTAGACATTTTTTCTTTATTGTGAAGGGCTATAAAAAGCGGTTGTCGAATATACTACTTCAATCTAAATAGTATATATTATATTTTCAATTTAAGCTGCAAAATTATGGATATTAAACAAATAGCAACATGATACACCTACGACTCGTAATATGAACAACTCAAAGTAAACTTTAAACTTAGTCTCAAATTTACTTCCATTTGCTTGTGCCCGCGGGTACCGTACGTAAAATAAATAAAAACAGAGAATCCTTTCCAATTATACTTTAAGCAGGATAAAACAATCAGTGATCCCAAAAATATTAAATAATTGTTCAAACTGCTTTTATATGTACCAGATAACTAGCTTTGCAATACAGATTTCGTCAGCCAGTGCACAGCGCTTGATTTATGTTCAATTATAATATTAATAATGTTCACGTAATACCTCGTAAACTATGTGGAAGCAAAAAATGATTGAATACTGAGTACTCAATCATTTGTAAAATACTTACTTTTGAACTACGGACGCGACGGATTGTGACGCTTTCAATTTCCAGGCGCCTTGGCCCGTTCAATAATATATCTTGTATTTTTTTCAGATACATCTCAACTTTGTTAGTATAACGGGTGTGGTTGCTCTGTACAAAATAATCTGCTGTATGTTGCGTATTTCACACGCTCAGAATTCACACGGAATCCGCAATTAATCTAGTAATGTTTGCTTGGCGTGCAAATAACGATGCTTTTGTGTGTTGGTGCTTTTAATTGGGTGCGAGGAAAACCAAGTTTACTCATCATGAAAAGTTAACATGACTTTGATTGTGTGTGTGTGTAACGAAGCCTAAAAATCTCAATCCAATGTAAGAAAAGTACGTCGACAAATTTAATTATTGCGTATTTATACTTTATAAAATGTTCTATATCAAAGAAGTTGAATCTAGATGTACCTTCAAATACAAAAAAATGTGTGATAAAATAGCTCTGGCTATCATAGTTTAACATGTCATAGTTTTATTTTATATATAATTAATCACATAAAATAGGAATCTACTATCGTCAAAAATGCTCCGAAATATTTAACTTGGCAAAAAAGAACACCCGAAACTGTGATCACATGTTGAAAATAAAATGAAAAGTTCATTGGTGGGATCGGTTATGTATTAAGTTCTTTCGCTATAGGACAATTTCGTGGTATGAATTGCCGTGAAAAATATAATTTCCTTGCATTTCAAGTGAAAACAATTTTTTACGCTCGTCTACTGATTTTTTGCCAAAAAATTGCGTTGTGTAATAGTGGGTCACTTTTTGCCCCTGTTGTACAACCAAGGATTTTCCCTGACGTGCTTTTGACAACATAAAAAATTTAATTTCCATTTCGCAATAAATCGTACACAACCTGAAGTCACAAACCCATCCCTTCTGTAGGGGAAATGTAGTCATCTGTTATATTTAGTAGGCATTATTATTCCAGTCGGGCAATGTTAAAAATCTATCGCTGCGGTCTCGGTCACGTAGTATTGTGGGTTCGAGTCATTCGTCAGGCTTACCAAGCTCCTTATTGCCACAACTTTGAATTAAAAAGTTTTAAATAGAATCTAAAAAAGGAGAACTTAAGTCTGGCTTACAGGACAGATAATTATTTTAAAGACAAATCAGACTACGTAGTTACGTGTACCTACGTACTAGCTTAAGGACTTCCTTAGTTTCAGGTACTTAGCTTAAGAAATATGACGAAGTTAAAAAGCTAAGAGTTGTTTTTGAGAATAATTCTTCCAACGGATAAACTTTGCCTCCGTAGCCTAGTTGGTAGTGACCCTGCCTACGAAGCTGGAGGTTTCGGGTTCGAATCCCAGCGAGGGCATTATTTGTGTATTTATTTATCACTAATATTTATTCCTTGGTCATGGCTGTCTATGTGTTTAAGTAACTATTTGTATCTATCTATTATATATATCGTCGGCTAGTACCCACATCACAAGCCTTAATTGAGCTTACCGTGGGACGAGGTCGATTTGTGTAACATGTCTTAAGGTATTTATTTATTTATTATTTATTTAAACTCGCGTATATTAATTAAATTTAACTTCATCCCGACGTTTCGAACACTTTACGGGGTTCGTGGTCTGCGGGTGACCCCTGTAACACCTCCCCCCCCCCTAACCTCTGTTAAGCATTCGAAACGTCGAGATGAAGTTAAATTTAATTGATATACACGAGTTTATCCGTTTTCATAGTTTTATTTCATGTATAATCCTCGCGGTAATCGAAGAAAATATGAATAATTCCTGTTTTATAGATTTAATAATCATTCGTCTCTAATTAGATTTTATCGTTCAAGGTTTTTGTTATTGTTTGATTACTTATAGGTAGGTTGTTCTATACTGGTAAGCACATACTATTTTATTTTTACCAATAAGATTTTGTGAATTGCCAAATACTTTTGAACAAAATATCCCTGTGTCAAATCGAAACAGCCGCACTCTATGTGGCTATTAACTGAAACTATGACCGTTGTGCCAGTTTGTGTACGAGCGGCTAATTTATGGCATGTAAACATTACATATTGACATCGAGATAGCCGCGTCCAATAATTGTATCAGCTATGCCTTGCGTTAATTTTGAATGATACACGAGGATATAGTTATGGTACATTAAACTTCACAGTGCATGCACAAAACGGTATTATTCGTACGGTAGGAGAATCACAAAGAATATTGAAAATATATTTATGAATATTACAGTGTGTTTTTACCGCAGATACCTAACCACTAATGTAATAATATTATTGAATGAAAATAATGATTTCATAAATTTTATTAAAACAATTTCCTTTTGTAATAACTTTTCATAACTTAAATGACTGTTGGAGCAGTGTGATCTCTCCCCATTGGTAATATGATTATAATTAGATGAAAATATTACCTTACAATATACGTAAAACATTGCTGTCATACTAACAACTTTTATTCATAATCCCTGTCATACTTACGGATACACACAGTCAAAACGTGAGAATAACGAGTCTCATTTTACTTATCCCAGCTTAAAATATTTAAAATTTATTAATAGAGAAACTTAATTTACATTATTTATATTTGCGATGACACTGTCAATTTTACGGTGTTACGTTTCACTACTTTACACAAAACGTCATAATTAATAGAGCATCGCTATGCGTTACTATAACATCCTAGAAATACATTTTATGAGTAAAGTGTTAAGTAATTCGTGGTGATCTTACAGTTTCGTCTTGCTTGTCCGTCTGTCCAACAGCGATTGTATTTTGTTTGCACTCTTCTGTGTGATATTGTTGTATAGGTTTATGAAATATTTTTTCTTATGGCAATATAGCTGATTTAAAAACTAGTTGCCTCTTCAGTTCATTGTCATTATTTATTTACATATTTCACTATTTCATAAAATGGTGAATAATTATAATAAAAATTTAGATATTGTAAATTGGACTAAACTTTATTGGCAAAAACATTAAGTCCATTACTTACATAACGCGCACACAACTACGAAGTACCTCGAACAAGTCACATTTCTAAACTTGCTGGTAGGCATAAAAAGCCGGGGCTGATAGCTGAGGTATTTGGAACAGCAAGGCCGCATGGATCAGGTGATAGCCTGCGTGACAAATGACGTCCGAATATGAGGGCAGTGGTCGACAATGATAATGTCGACGGTTATAAATGGGTAGCTGCAGCAAATGGCGTGATCTGTGCTAGTTTATAGTATGGAGAATATTACAGTAGGCAAAAAGGTGAAAATTAAAACATTTTCCAAAAAAAACTTGTACAACTACTTTGTTTGTAACAGTGGTTGATGAAATGTGGAAAATTTTAGGACAGCTTAGCCAAAAAATAAATACATTCCCGTTGCCAGTGAGGTTTTGGGAAGCCAGAGGGCCAGCCCTAAGGGAATTTTTTTTTTAATTAGTTCATGTTTCGGAAGTAGTTATTCTAAAAAATCATAGTAGCACCTATGTAGTAGACGCGACAGTTTTTATTTGAAAATACGTACCTAACATATTTTCAAATAAAAATCCTGCCTTCTGAGACTTTTAAAAAACTTCTCGGGGACCCATTCTGAGCCCCAAAAAAATCTCCCTACAAAACGCCAAGTTCATAGGTAATAAAATGAAACGATGCCTTTTAATGAAAACAGAAATACAGCATCTGTAAAAATGTAAAGTGTCTAACTATCACTGTTCACGAGCTACAGTTTGGTGGCAGACGGACAGACAGAGAAACAGACAGCGGAGCCTAGGGAATAGGGTTCCATTTTTACCCCTAGGGTACGGAACCCTAAAAACAAGTTGAATTAAGAATCTCATTATTATTTATTTTGCCAGAAAAAAGAAAATTGACCGCTATAAAATTGTTGGACAAAATAAGGCTAATTGTTAATTAGATTCAATTAATTAGTGTAAAGGAAAGAGATAGAGAGACTTGGTACGTGGTTTGCAATTTAATCGCGTGAAGGCTTCTGTGCACAAAATTATCAGTGTCTACAAATACAATTCAATTCACTGCTGACGAAAATACTTGTGTTCTTGCGATACTCAATTTTGCACAATTTGATACAAAATCCTTAAAACAGGGAAGGAAATTTACTTACCATGGTAAAACAATATTAAAGTTTGCTTTGATTAAACGGAATGCCGTACTACGCAAAAAACATTTTTCTGAAGTTTTTTGCAACTTCAGATATTTATACCGCATGTACAACTACAACTTTGTACGACAAAATATCACTGAGCTATTTACGTAGACAGATAAACAAAAGAAAATAGCGTTCTCTTTTTTGCGCTCGGAAAGAAAACTATGTGAAATTTTTTAGATTAGTCTTTAAAAAGATTAAAACATAAAACATAAGTACCTAGACAATTTTATTTAAATTAAATACAACATCATATGAACGAATGAACGTCGTATAAAAAAACTTAATTCATATGAAAATTAATTCAAGTTGAAGTGGAATAAATTCATTTTTATATAACTACCCCAATGAAATGCTATCATGGCCAAATATTGCATACTTACCTTAAACGAAAATTCAATTTCCGGTAACCAACAAATTTATACAAAGGCATCGTGCCATTTTCTCATTATCCATGCTTTATATTGATGAACAATCGATTTCGTATTGAATGGGGGATCCTTACCACCTGTAAAAAGTTTCATTATCAAGAATTCTTACCATATTTCCGCTCTTTGAATCAAAACTTGTATTTTATGAATCGATAATTATAGTTATACATAGAGATGAAACGGATAGTTGTCCAGCCGGACACCGGATACCGGATATTCGGCCAGACTAGCGGCCGAATATTCGGCCGGCGGTGCTATAGGTACCTATTTTGAGTTTATCAGGGGGCGCGTCGTGCATATTTTGACACTTTTGTGTTTTGTAGCTCGGGGCCTGACTTATCTTGTAACCAGATTCGAAATTATGGCCATAATTTTATCTACCTACTGTTTTAAAGTTACAAAAAAAAAATGTTGCTAGTTGTATAGGTAGGAAATTGGACTATAGAAAAGAGGCACGGACAACTGCTATAGCAATCACTACACTGTTATCAAGGCAGGTGGCTTATGACAGCCACTGCACCAACTCGTGACTTACGCAAATTTATATTTCCACTTTGGACTATATAGCTCTACTGAGTACTGACTCCTCTATGGTTAGTCAATGACGGCAAGCCAGACCTGAGAGTCCTGTGAACCCCTTGGGGGACCGACCGACTAACCTTCTCTCGGGAGCCTAAATGCACCCCACTAATGATTATTATCGTTACCGTTTTTTACCTTTTTATGTTTTAGTCTATTTAGCCCAAAATTAAGCAAAATTACTATCCGGTATCCGGCCGGATAGTAAGTCACAGTATCCGGCCGGATAGTAAAATACGGGCTGGATACGTCGGATACCGGGTAGTTACCGAATATCCGGTGCATCTCTAAAATACATAATTATTTAAAAAAAAACAGATTTTGTTTATCTCCGGGTAAAAAAAAACTTGCTATCTGATAATTGATAAATATATGTATAGTCCATTTCAAATACGAAGGCCCGATGCCACTCGAAACATTTGTCATTTAATTGGTCCACTACAATTTGGCACGTGTCATACAACGAAGTATGCATAAAATATCTCGCCACAAAAGGATATTACTTAGTTATCTTTATTCTGCCTTTTTATTAATTTTTATTTTCATTTCACATAATATTACATAAATTACAAATACAATCATAAATCCTTATGAAACTAACTTACAACTAACAAATAACCAATTACATACTACTATATTTTTTTTTTTTTTTTATACCACGTCGGTGGCAAACAAGCATACGGCCCGCCTGATGGAAAGCAGTCACCGTAGCCTATGGGCGCCTGCAACCTCAGGGTGTCACATGCGCGTTGCCGACCCAATAAAAATAACGTTGGCACAACAAAGTGGCTCCACTCCACCTGATCGTAAGTGAAAAGTAGAGCCCAAATCGCGGCGGCAACGAACAGGAGACAATCAGTAACCTGTTAGTTGCCACCGCCTTGCTGGCCCGCTAGATGCTGGTAAATACACCGGCTGACCCCGAAACACGGCAAACACGAAGGTAAGTCATTTCACGGGCGTTTACACCGAATGTACGGTGGTAGCCAACCAGGCGGGTACTAGTAAAAATACCCTACCACCGGCTGAGAAGCTGGATACTCAGTATTTCCCTTAGTCGACTTCTACGACACCCACGGGAAGAGAGGGGCGGTGATTTTTGTATTCTTACTCCGTCACCGCACGGATAAAAATTACAATTCACTACTACTACATACTACTAGACTACTAGATAAAATTTACAATTCAATATAATACCTTAAATTACAATTTCAAATTAATGTCAAAAAAAAATAAACCCCCCTGAATCGTACCCGGCTCAAAGGTCCCCATTACCCCCGCTGCGTTTCCACGCTGAACTGCAATGGAGACCTGCTCAACCAGTTACGACCCAGAACGAGGATCGCAGCCCCTCTCGCGCAAACGATGCCCAATCTCCCTAACGAACGCGAGAGCCTCCGAACCCCATGGACCTGCAGTATAAAGGATACGTATTGCCAGGTATCTTTTGTTACCACTGATCCTATTGTTGACGCCTAATGACTTTGTCAAGTGGAATCGGGCCTTTGTATTTAAAATGGACTTTATCTATCAACGAAATAGTAATGGCTTTTAAAAAATATTTTAATGAAATGTATAGGTATTAGTTGGTTTAGATATTAACTTGAAAATTGTACGAGTATAATGTTTTAGATACTATTAAATATTACAAAATAAGAAATGTCTCTAGCAGACACTTCACAAAACTTTTACAAAATTGGATTAATACGTGTTTGCATTTTAATTTATCTCTATTGAATATTCACGTGCAGGCTCCTAGCTTCCTCGATCAAAGGATAAGTTTCAACATCTACGGTACCTTGCCGCGGGGAGATACATTTTAGTGTTTTATTTTAAGATTAAATTTACTTTTTTTAGTTATTCATTGTTTTAGAAGCCAAAAAGTGCTACCAATGTTTGATTGCATATATTATCTAGTAAATATCAAGCGCACATTTCATCTCGCTGTCTTATTATTATTATTCATTATAATTATAGGTCCTCATACCTACATTCAACGTTGCATATTATAATTCAGACAGTGTGCTTCGTCGAATACAGCATAACACTCGAGGGTATTACATGTTTGCATGATCTCCATGTTTGAGGAAACTTCGACAAATGGGGTTGACGCAAATAACGGGATCATTTCTCCACGAGTACTCAGTGTGCGTCGAGTGTCATTGACGAAATTGGATAATAACAGATATTATACTTAAACATGGAGTGTGTGTGCTTCAATATTAACCATTATTATTGGGTCGATAATGTACATAATCAAAACAAATACTACGATCGCGTCAATTGTGTTACGAAAGATAGTCTTAAAAACTATAATTTATGGTATACTCTGTCCTACAACCTTTGGCAGTATGAATAGGCAGCAAATTTATTGTATTATATTGTATCCTGGCCATATTTTCCGCAACTCGACATCAAACGTGCCTATTTTGCGTGGTCCCAAGCAACGCTGGCCCAGTACTTGTTCGGGACTTCACATACACCCTTGAATTTCTTCGCACGTGTATGCAGGTTTCCTCACGATGTTTCCTCAGGCTGCAAATTTAATAAAAATGTAGATGCATACTACTGATTGCTCATATAAAATTTCAGGCGTGTGGTGACGGCAGTAAGAATACATTTGTCACCACCCCAACTCCTCCTGCGGGTGTCGTAAGAGTCGACTAAGGGATTCAAGTGTCACTGACCATTATTTGATAAGAGATTGATGATGGGCAGCAGCGTCATCATAGTAGACACATTACTGCTATCGCCAATCCGCTTGCCCAGCGTGGCGATTATGGGCATTTACCTCCTGATGCGTTTATACGCATAGTTAAAAGGAGAGGCCTACGTCCAGCAGTGGACTATCATAGGCGGATGATGATATAAAATTTTAATTTGTCACATTTCTTAACTGCCATAAATTGTTACACAAAATTTTAATTCGTAACACAAAAAATATTACGTTAAATTTTGTTTTCATTAATTTGTTGAAATTGTTTGCAAATGACTTAATTGTGCACGTGAATTTTATGTAAGAATATTTAATATTATGTTTATCTACCCAAATATCATAAACAGTCCATGATGCATTCAAAAACCGCATATTATGACCACCATATAAAATAAGTAAAAAAAGTTTTAAGTTAAACGGTTTTTGTTGCACCGAAAACTAGAAAATAAAAATTTGTTATAACTAACCGTAGATGCTACTTTCTGTAGATTACTCACGTGAAAGTATTATCACTGTAGTTTTCCCAAGTCGGATGCTGAAAGCCACGTTTAGCCTCTATGTCAGTGGATTAAGCGTTACCTAATCGGAAACTTTTACCAAACTGAAATAAAAACGTGGGGCGTACGCAATTGTGATTAAGTCACTATAGTTATTTAAGAACACCCATATAAATCAAGACAGCAATAGATAAGTTTCGTTCTGGCCTTGATAAAAGCTATTTACCTCTGTGGAAGTGATAGAACAGATGGATGATTAATTGCAAAATTAAAGCTACAATTACATATTTTGAACTTGTATGTTTCTTTCTTCATAATAACGCCGTCCGCCCTACGCGAACCACTCACGCTGTCACTCTATCAGCTGGAGGGCCGTAGGCCCGACGGCTCGCCCTACGGGAACCACTCACGCTGTCACTCTATCAGCTGGAGGGCCGCAGGCCCGACGGCTCGCCCTACGCGAACCACTCATGCTGTCACTCTATCAGCTGGAGGGCCGCAGGCCCGACGGCTCGCCCTACGCGAACCACTCACATTGTCACTCTACCAGCTGGAGGGCCGCAGGCCCGTCGGCCCGCCCTACGGAAACCACTCACGCTGTCACTCTATCAGCTGGAGGGCCGCAGTCCCGACGGCTCGCCCTTCGCGATTCACTCACGCTGTCAGTCTATCAGCTGGAGAGACGCAGGCGCGACGGCTCGGCCTACGGGAACCACTCACGCTGTCACTCTATCAGCTGGAGGGCCGCAGGCCCGACGGCTCGCCCTACGCGAACCACTCATGCTGTCACTCTATCAGCTGGAGGGCTGCAGGCCCGACGGCTCGCCCTACGCGAACCACTCACATTGTCACTCTACCAGCTGGAGGGCCGCAGGCCCGACGGCCCGCCCTACGCAAACCACTCACGCTGTCACTCTATCAGCTGGAGGGCCGCAGTCCCGACGGCTCGCCCTTCGCGATTCACTCACGCTGTCACTCTATCAGCTGGAGAGCCGCAGGCCCGACGGCTCTCCCTATACGATCCACTCACGCTGTCACTCTATCAGATGGAGGGCCGCAGGCCCGACGGCTCGCCCTACGCGATTCACTTACGCTGTCACTTTATCAGCTGGAGGGCCGTAGGCCCGACGGATCGCCCTACGCGAACCACTCACACTGTCACTCTATCAGCTGGAGGGCCGCAAGCCCGACGGCTCGCTCTACGGAAACCACTCACGCTGTCACTCTATCAGCTGGAGGGCCGCAGTCCCGACGGCTCGCCCTTCGCGATTCACTCACGCTGTCAGTCTATCAGCTGGAGAGACGCAGGCGCGACGGCTCGGCCTACGGGAACCACTCACGCTGTCACTCTATCAGCTGGAGGGCCGCAGGCCCGACGGCTCGCCCTACGCGAACCACTCATGCTGTCACTCTATCAGCTGGAGAGCTGCAGGCCCGACGGCTCGCCCTACGCGAACCACTCACATTGTCACTCTACCAGCTGGAGGGCCGCAGGCCCGACGGCCCGCCCTACGCAAACCACTCACGCTGTCACTCTATCAGCTGGAGGGCCGCAGTCCCGACGGCTCGCCCTTTGCGATTCACTCACGCTGTCACTCTATCAGCTGGAGAGCCGCAGGCCCGACGGCTCTCCCTATACGATCCACTCACGCTGTCACTCTATCAGATGGAGGGCCGCAGGCCCGACGGCTCGCCCTACGCGATTCACTTACGCTGTCACTCTATCAGCTGGAGGGCCGTAGGCCCGATGGATCGCCCTACGCAAACCACTCACACTGTCACTCTATCAGCTGGAGGGCCGCAAGCCCGACGGCTCGCCCTACGCGAACCACTCACGCTGTCATTCTATTAGCTGGAGGGCCGCAGGCGCGACGGCTCGCCCTACGCGATCTACTCACGCTGTCAGTCTATCAGCTGGAGGGACGCAGGCGCGACGGCTCGCCCTACGCGAATCACTCACGCTGTCACCCTATGAGTCTATCAGCCGGAAGGCCGCAGCAATGACATACGGTACTAAACCGTGGTCGCTTACAATGGGCCTCATAAGAAGGCTCAAAGTCACCCAAAGGGCAATGGAGAGGTCTATGCTAAGAGTCTCTCTGCGAGATCGGATTACAGATGAGACCATCCGCAGCAGAACCAAAATAACCGATATAGCTCTTCGAATCGCTAAACTGAAGTGGGCGGGCTCGTCGCACGTGGATTGCGTGGAACCGATGGCCGTTGGGGCGGTAAGTTTCTCGAGTGGCGGTCACGTACCGGAAGGCGCAGCGTGGGTAGGCCCCCCACAAGGTGGACTCGTGACCTGGTGAAGGTCGCTGGATGCGGGTGGCACAGGACCGGTCCTTGTGGCAATCTTTGGGGCGGCCTATATTCACCAGTGAACGTCTTTCAGCTGATATGATGATGATGATAATTAAATCCGTATGTTTCTACCAAATATCTAAAGCAGTACTTCAAAATCTACATATCGCTAAACCTAGCGGTTGTGGCAGGCAGTAACACTGGAGTATCCGATTTGAGGAGTTGGATGTTAGTATTAAATTCGCATGTTTCTACTTAATATTTAAAGAACTTCTTTAAAATCAAGATATCGATAAAAGATAAACCTTGCGGTTATTTTAGGCAGTACTGCAGCATCAGGAGTGAGGAGTTGGAAGTCAAGATCAGGCTGTTAGTATTTGATTATGCCAAACATGCTATACTTTCATTTTCACGTGTCTAACACTCTCGGTTAAGGTAAGCAGTACGTCTGCAGCATCAGGCTTTGAGGATACAAGGATACAAATATTATAATATTGCAATGTCATGGGGACTTGATAATAGTTCCAAATTTTATTGATTTCGGTGCAGTAGAAGTGGTCGAAAAATCGATCACAAGATTTGAAGCATCGACGACAGTTGATACGCGGTGAAGTTAATAATAAAATAAGTAAAAAAAGTTTTAAGTTAAACGGTTTTTATTGCACCAAAAACTAGAAAATAAAAATTAAGTAGTTGTAACTAACCGTAGATGCTACTTTCTGTAGATTAGTCACGTGAAACTATTATCACTGTAGTCTTCCCAAGTCGGATGCTGAAAGCCACGTTTAGCCTCTATGTCAGTGGATTAAGCGTTAATCTGAAACTTTTACCAAAACTTTTAAAACTTTTTTTACTTATTTTATTTTCAAGTTTTTAGTGCAATTGTTAAGTTAATTTCCGATACTATACCTACTTATTCTAGATCAAAGATGTTGTTTGTAATACAATTATGCATGCTAACGTTTAACTCTCGCGCTTTAATCACGACACATGTCAACGTAATGGACATTATTTTATATGTAACGAGAGGGGAATCCCTGCTGAATAGATATTTTTAAGAAATCCGACACTAAAAAATGTCAGCTTGAATGCCCGAAGTGTCTCAAATGGACGTGTTATTCATACAATACCTTAGATAACAGAGATCTGACAATAAGGAATACTCGTATATCAATCAATTTGGTTTATTGAGAAAATCATGTTTAAATGTTTATATTGTACACATTATACAAGTCGAAAATCGAGACTATAAAATAGAAACTCATACTGTCAGTCGACCAACCGGAGGACCGCAGGTCTGACGGACAATCCGACGCGAACCGAGGGCCCAAAGGGTCAATCCATGCAGTCTATCAACCGGAGGGCTATAGGCTCGACGGCACTATGGCACGCACTACGTGAACCGGAGGGACTCACACTCTCTGTCTATCTACTGGAGGACCGCAGGTCTGAGTGCACGTCCTACGCAATCCACTCACACTGTCACTCTATCAGCTGGAGGGCCGCAGGCTCGACGGCTCGCCCTACGCGATCCACTCACGCTGTCACTCTATCAGCTGGAGGGCCCCAGGCCCGACGGCGGCCCTACACGATCCACTCACGCTGTCACTCTATCAGCCGGAGGGCCGCAGGCCCGACGGTTCACCCTACGCGATCCACTCACGCTGTCACAATCAGCTGGAGAGCCAAAGGCCCGACAGCTCGCCCTACGCGATCCACTCACGCTGTCACTCTATCAGCTGGAGGGCCGAAGGCCCGACGGCTCGCCCTACGCTACGCGATCCACTCACGTTGTCACTCTATCAGCTGGAGGGCCGTAGGCCCGACGGCTCGCCCTACGCGATCCACTCACGCTGTCACTCTATCAGCTGGAGGGCCGAAGGCCCGACGGCTCGTCCTACGCGATCCACTCACGCTGTCACTCTATCAGCTGGAGGGCCGTAGGCCCGATGGCTCGCCCTATGAGAACCACTCACGCTGTCACTCTATCAGCTAGAGGGCCGAAGGCCCGACGGCTCGTCCTACGCGATCCACTCACGCTGTCACTCTATCAGCTGGAGGGCCGTAGGCCCGACGGCTCGCCCTACGAGAACCACTCACGCTGTCACTCTATCAGCTGGAGGGCCGTAGGCCCGACGGCTCGCCCTATGAGAACCACTCACGCTGTCACTCTATCAGCTAGAGGGGCGAAGGCCCGACGGCTCGTCCTACGCGATCCACTCACGCTGTCACTCTATCAGCTGGAGGGCCGTAGGCCCGACGGCTCGCCCTACGAGAACCACTAACGCTGTCACTCTATCAGCTGGAGGGCCGAAGGCCCGACGGCTCGTCCTACGCTACGCAATCCACTCACGCTGTCACTCCATCAGCTGGAGGGCCGAAGGCCCGACGGCTCGCCCTACGCGATCCACTCACGTTGTCACTCTATCAGCTGGAGGGCCGAAGGCTCGACGGCTCGCCCTACGCGATCCACTCACGTTGTCACTCTATCAGCTGGAGGGCCGAAGGCCCGACGGCTCGTCCTACGCGATCCACTCACGTTGTCACTCTATCAGCTGGAGGGCCGAAGGCCCGACGGCTCATCCTACGCGATCCACTCACGTTGTCACTCTATCAGCTGGAGGGCCGTAGGCCCGACGGCTCGCCCTACGCGATCCACTCACGCTGTCGCTCCATCAGCTGGAGGGTCGAAGGCCCGACGGCTCGCCCTACGCTACACAATCCACTCACGTTGTCACTCTATTAGCTGGAGGGCCGCAGGCCCGACGGCTCGCCCTACGCGAACCACTCACGCTGTTCCTCTATCGCCATAAGAAGGCTCAATGTCACCCAAAGGGCAATGGAGAGGGCTATGCTAGGAGTCTCTCTGCGATATCGAATTAGGAATGAGACCATCCGTAGCAGAACCAAAGTAACCGGTATAGCTCTTCGAATCGCTAAACTGAAGTGGCAGTGGGCGGGGCTCGTTGCGCGTGGAACCGATGACCGTTGGGGCGGTAAGGTTCTCGAGTGGCGGTCACGTACCGGAAGGTACAGCGTGGGTATTAGGCCCCCACAAGGTGGACTCATGACCTGGTGAAGGTCGCTGGATGCGGATGGCACAGGGCCGGTCCTTGTGACAATCTTTGGGGGAGGCCTATATTCACCAGTGAACGTCTTTCGTCTGATATGATGATGATGATAATGAAATCCGTATGTTTCTACCAAAAATCTAAAGCAGTACTTCAAAACCTACATATCGCTAAGCCTAGCGGTTGTGACAGGCAGTAACACTGGAGTATCAGATTTGAGGAGTTGGACGTTAATATTAAATTCACATGTTTCTACTTAATATCTAAAGAACTTCTTTAAAATCAAGATATCGATAAACCTTGCGGTTATTGTGGGCAGTACTGCAGCATGAGGAGTGAGGAGTTGGAAGTCAAGATCAGGCTGTTAGTATTTGATTATGCCGAACATGCTATACTTTCATTTTCACGTGTCTAACACTCTCGGTTAAGGTAAGCAGTACGTCTGCAGCATCAGGCTTTGAGGATATAAGGATACAAATATTTTAATATTGCATTGTCATGGGGACTTGATAAGAGTTCCAAATTTTATGGATTTCGGTGCAGTAGAAGTGGTCGAAAAATCGATCACAAGATTTGAAGCATCGACGACAGTTGATACGCGGTGAAGTTAATAAAAACCGTTTAAAAACCGTTTAAAAATAGACTGACTTGTTAGAATAAATTTCTTATCTGTGAAAGTGTTATTATAACTAAATAATATTATCGTTTTCGAAAATATTATTTCATTTAAATTTCGAACATCTTTGAAAAACAAAGGAATTTGCTTAGGCTTCTATTCTGATATCACTCGAGATGACGTTTAGTTCGAAATTAAGAGTCAATTTCGAACAAAATTGACAATTGTCGCACGTTAGTAAGATTTCGAATGATATGATAGTTGGGGTTGACTCTAGATTGTCTCTGAATTAAAAAAAACTATGACAGGCTGCCAGAGAATTTTTCATTACCGCCAATACCGCCATTACTTTGTTTTGTTGGAAAAAAGATTTAAATTGTGAAATTTTAAATAAACTGTAAACACTGTGTAAACTGTAAATAATTATTGCTCCAAATAAATTTCTGCATTTTCGCATTTAATTTCTGTTTTATTT
The DNA here is from genome assembly GCA_025490895.1 of Thaumatotibia leucotreta. NCBI lineage: Eukaryota > Metazoa > Arthropoda > Insecta > Lepidoptera > Tortricidae > Thaumatotibia > Thaumatotibia leucotreta. The sequence goes on along the minus strand of JALPQI010005251.1, from coordinate 1,094 downwards.
TATTAATAATTACTTTTAGAGGCCAAGAAGAATCCTGCAATACCAATCATAATTTGCGGTTACTGAACGCATCATGGAAGCTTATGATATGTGGGTAGATAAAGTAGTGTATGCAACTGTACATAATTAGGTACATTATGTACAGGCCCTTCATTATGTACAGTTACATAAACTACTATTAAATGCAATATATTTATTTTTAACATATTACCCGTAATGGATGTAAAATTTAACAACCCTGAATATAAAATAGGCTCTTGTGGACTTGCATCGAGGATGCTTGCATTTCTGCACTCTATCGTAATATTTATACGTTGTGCAAGGAAGTTAAGTAGCTACCTCTTCGGCGTCGAGTTATTAAGTTGATTTCAATCCATATGTATATAAATAATTAAAAAAAAAATGAGATTTTGATATCTGTTCTCCTAAATAAAAAAAAATACAAATGCATTGGTATACCGCACTATGGGAAGAAATGGCAAAAAGAGGATAATCGCAGTTTTTCGCAAAACCCCATTTAAAAAAATATTTTCGATAGACAGGCGGAATTATAAAGGTTCCTTGTTTACTACGGAATCTTAACAAATAAATGTAGGTTCGTACTGTCTAGTAGCCGGTAATAATATCTTTTAAATTTTAAACGCCGAAAATGTCTGCACACACAGTAGATGCCAAGCAGAACCGCAACAGCTGAGCAAACTTAGCTTTGTTCGCATGCCGAGCTCCTAACGACTTTCGACAAATAGCAAGCTCTAGGATTTGGGCTACCTAAACACTAGCCATGTCTTAGTGGAGACTAACAGAATTAAGCAAGTGTTTGACTTGTTTTACATGGCAGTGGGTGAGTTACGTAACACTGTTAGATGCCGATGCCGATCTTAAAGGAATAAAGTGAGTAAGTATCTGATAAGATCACAGTAGAAGTAAAGTATCAACGTTTGTGCCGAGGCTAAGTCTAAGTAAGTGCTACTTAGTTAAAACAATCGATATATTAAAATCAAAAGGTGGATAAACCTACAAAAAAAATATTTCGTTAATTAGTATCAAATTAGGGCCCCAAATCCAAACCTTAAAGTTTTAGCAACATGCAAGTT